>WBNH01001995.1:171316-182106 GCA_013401255.1 Urocolius indicus
ACACCTCCTGCCTCGCACCTCAAATTCCCGTCCCTAAATAGTGATCGCAGAGGCGCCAGATTGGCCCAGCCGGGCCGGGGGGTGGGTCTGAACCCAGGAGTCGGGGGAGAGTCTAAAAAACTTTTACCAGGTCTTCACTGCAACCCGCTCCCCCTGTTACTTAAGCAAAAGCAACTCCTTGCTAAACCATGACAGTAGGTTATTAAAATTCCTTGTATTTCTCATTCACAACAAACTAACAGGTTCCCTCAGTGGTGAACAGACAATGCCTCTGAAAAAGAAATCTCTTCATTTAAAAATCTCACTCTTTAAATAATTAATTTGTTAAAGTTTCCTGCAAAATGATTAGATTATAGTTGAATTAATTTGATACACAACCAGACTTGTTTGGGTTTATATGCTTTATATGATTTGCAAGATCTCAGTTAATTCCAGCTCTCTCTTCTCCTTGTGAAATTAATTTATCTTGGTCTCTGCTAGCATAAGGAATGTAATAGTTGCTCTCCAAAAACCCGTAATATTTTGCCAGGGGTTTTAGCACTGGAGTGGGGAACAATACTGAAACACAGAAAGACAAAGACAAAAGATTTAAAGGAAGGCATAGCTTTATGGTAAGGAAGAAAAAGCTCACCCTATGCATCATGCACAGGAGATCCAACTGTCCTTTTTCTACTGTTGTAGGTCTTCCCTTGATGACATTTAAAAATTGCTTTATATAAAGATGGAAAGTACTGGATTATACATATTTTAAGATACATTCCACAGTAAACGAACATTTCAAATGCATCCAGACACCTTGACTGAAAATCTAAATGTATTACAGCAAGTACTTCAACTTCAAACATCAGTTGTGAAGCATCCCTCTTAAAAGATTGTTCTCACTTCATTGTCCCAAGCATAAATCCAGCTCTGGGGCTCCAGCACAAACAGGACATGGAGCTGTTGGAGTGAATCCAGAGGAGGCCACAAAGATGATCTGAGGGCTAAAGCCTCTCTCCTGAATGAAGACAGGCTGAGAGAGTTGTAGGTGTTCAGCCTGGAGAAAACTCCAGGGAGACCTTAGGAGCAACCTTCAGTCCTGACAAGTCTTGTCAACCTTCAGGCTGACGAGAAAGCTGGAGAGGAACTTTTTGGGAGGCCATGTAGTGATGGGACAAGGGTGAATGTCTTCAAACTGAAAGAGGACAGATTTAGATGAGATGCAAGGAAGAAGTTCTTTACTCATGAGGACAGTGAGGTGCTGGAACAGGTTGCCCAGAGAGGTTACGTGGAATGCTAATAAGGGATAACTCAGACTCACATCTTCCAAAAAATCTCTAAATTAATATATTGAATCAAGTTGTTTAATTCATTACTTTTTGTTATACATAGAGGAAGCTAAATGGAATGTTCATTAAAAATATATATGATAAAAATCTTAAATTTCTTACGTTCAGATGCAAAAGCATGTAAATTATGCCTCGGGATATTTGACTTCAGCTCAGAAAAGCAGGATTCTATCCAGGATTGCCCAGCCATGTGCCAGGAATTGCCCAGAGAGGCTGTGGCTGCCTCATCCCTGGCAGTGCCCAGGGGCAAGTTGGATGGGGCCTGGAGCAACCTGGGCTGGTGGAAGGTGTCCCTGCTCATGGCAGGGAATTGGAATGAGATGAGCTTTAAGGTCCCTTTTAACCCAAAGTATTCTATGGTTCATTGTCTAATTACCTTGTGACAGGCAAATTTATTTCTCTATGCTGCTTAGAAAGAGGAATTTTATGAAGATGTTCTGTTTTGTTTTTTACACAGCATCTGCTGCAGAACACTGGAAGTGGGTAAATGCTCACAGTCTAAAGCATACCAAATAGGAGAGTTGATCACTCATTGAAAGCATAGCCTTCCCATGTTTTGGTTTTGTTTGCTGTCTCATGACAAATGAGTGTTAAAGAGATGTACCAGAAACATTTTTTCTTTAAGAATGTACAAGATATCCTCGCTAGTATTATCCATGTCATGCTTTATTTCCTTTAGATGACTACCATATGGCCCTCAGGATTTATTTCACCTGAGCTTCTTGAGTTGATTCAAAACTCCTCCTCAGAGATTCTGATTTCTATTAAGGACACACATTGATCTTCTGTGAGACAGAACATGGAATAAGAATTTGAAAGCCCTTTCCCAAAGTAAAAACTGCTATAAACAATCAATTTAAGTTCTCTGTGGCTTTACTTCTTGATTGTTATCACCTTTTGTCAAGTCACAAGTCCTAGAGTCTCATTGATGGCATAGTTGTTTCTAGTGCATTTTTAAAAGCCTGATGTGACATGCTCTTTAGTCTGTTTTCTGTGCCTTTGGATGTTGGCTAAAGATTAAAAATATTATATAAAAGTGAGGGGACATGATGTGGTTATTGCAATAATCAAAAAACATGCATAGCCTGTCACGTGAATATTTTCTCTCTTTTGTGTCACTTAATCTGAACTACAATTAGGAACAAACTTACTTTCACATACAAAGGAAAACTCTTCGGAAAAAATCCCACAAATTATAAGAAGCACTGAAATTTACAGAAAGATATCCCTTTTAGACCAAATAAGTAAAAGAGGCTGAATGGTTTGCTACCTGGAAATTAAATGAAGGGTGTGTGAATATTCAGCAACTAGTCTGCTCCCCTTCTCATTAACAGCTGCTTACGCAATCCATTTTGATTTTAATGCATTTCTGCATATTCTGTCTTGGCATTTTTAGAGCTGCTTACATACCTTACAGCATGTGTCTCAGCTTCATCTGACAGATGATATAAATAGGCATATAAATGCTGTGACTCTGAAACATGCTGGTGTAATGAAGGACTTCTACACTTCTCTTGCTCTTTGTGAGCATACCTAGAGTTTATTATATAGCTAAACATTATAGCAACTATATTTTCCCTCAGGCAAAATGCCACAAGTAAGATTTCCTTATGCTGAACTGCTGAAATTCAAAAAATGAAGTAAATTATTGGCCAAAAAAAGAAAAAGTGGGAGAACAGCTCTTATCCCTGATTTCCAGCTCTGCACTTCCCTTGGAGACAGATTCACTTTTTACCTCATCTTATGGATCCTGTCAGGATGAGGTTTTATCAGTGTAAATTAACTCACTAGACAGAATTACTTTTACCTGATAACTGCCAACAACTGTTTTCCACAGTGTGACATCTGCAGTTGTACACTTTGTAAGTGTAGAAAGACAATTCCGTGAAAGGAGCTATAACAGGGTAAAATGTGTTTTCAAATGCATATACCCATCGAATCCAAACAAAACCATGGACACATTCAGAATTACTTCTTTGAAAACCAGGCTGCTCCTTGCCCAGCTTCCATCCTCTAGCCCTTTCAGCTGTGGAGCTGATCAAAACAAGGTCACAATGATATCCTTCTTCAATATATATATAAAAAACCCTCTCATTCTTCTTTTCTGGAAACAGGTGAATTGTTTTTGTTCAAATGTTCAACATTTTAACAAAGACACCTTTGAAAGCAACCCTTGAAAAGCATAGGCTTCAGTTTCAAACAGTTCCAGGTTACCAGAAAGAGGAGGTCAGAATCCAAAACCACTTTCAGACAATGTTCAATGCATCATTGAGAATCTTGAGCTATATAAGTACCCCAGCACTTGCAGAATAAGACTGACTCATAAATTCCCGGTTCTGGAATAAATGGCCCTTCTACCTCTAATTGTGCAGGTAAGAGACACACAGCAATTCCAGAAAGGGAGACCTTGGTAAAAAACAAAGCAAAATAAACCAACCAAAACTCCAGAGAACTGCTCCTTACTCCAGCTGGCTTCAGGAAAGTCTGCCACAGGAGTTAAAATAGGGTGCTCCCCAGTTAGTCAAGCCCAGACAGTTTCTAATATTCAAGTGTTTCAATTCAACCTTCCTACAACAGACAGCTTCAGGAATGGGAAAGAGAAGGTTTTTTGTTTTATTATGACAGTGAAAATCTAGCACCAACACCAGAAAGTGTAATCACTGTAAAGGCTTTACTGTGGTTTTCTACTTTTAGAAAACCAAGCTCAAGTGCTTGAAAAGTAAGGGTTCCACAGATACAATGTTGGGAAAGTGAGAATAATACACTCTGTGTGCTTTCAGAAGTTACCTTCTGTGCAAATGTACAACCACAAAGAGCAGTTTAAACAAATCTTAACATGTCTTTCATGCCCAGAAATGCAATTCCCCTTACTGATGCCTAAGGCATCAGCATCGTAACACTTTCCTCTTGTGTCCAGGATCCTCCCACTTGATTCTCTTAACAAAAGTAGGCAGGAATTTTTATCTTTTTTCACCTCTTCAGACAGTAAATCCCCTTTCTGAATAGACTGAAACCTCCATAACAAGGGCCAACAAGTTGTAGGATCCATTTTTTTCAGGTCCCAGAAAGCATTCTTAAAAATAAACAGAGAGGAAGACAGAGAGTAATTATTTCTCTGAAAACAGACTAGAACTAATCTAAAAAAAAACAGTGGCAGTGGTGTTGAACAGATCATTTCACTCCTACTTCTCAGCATTCTAGAGTTAAAAGCAATTATGAACTAAGCCTCAGACAGTATCGATATCAATCCTGCTTTGTTGAGGAAGAAACAGAGTCACACAAGTATTTTGTGATTTGCCACTGTTACAAGGGAACCCAAGGGATATGATGCCAGACCCTTACTCCTGTAGCTTGCTTACAGTCTCTCATATTGAAGACTGCAATAATAAAATACCATTCAAACTCTCTGATGGTGCTCAAAATCCATCAAAATAAATGTAATTATAGTACGAAAGTGTGCTAGGTAATCAAATTCTTAATCAGAAAAAATAAACTAGGTTGAAACACTAACAAGAACCCCCATAAGCAATGAAACCGAGCATCTTCACACTGCAAACCCAGCTTCACAAACGTACTGACCTCTGCCAACAGATTACAGTGCGCTTTTTCCCCCTAGCCATTCAAGATGGTGAAAACAGGATGACGACAAATAGCTTCAGACGGTTTTCCTTCATCTAAATATTGTAACTTCATTTTTAATTTACCAGTAAAAACCAGCTTTGCACATTGTGGGTTTATAACTGAACCTACCTTTGCTTTCAGATCAGCGCAAATCTCCTGTTGCTTTTGTCTGGCGTCAGCCAGCAATACTTCTGTCTCATGAGCAGCAGAGGCTTCAGCAACAGTGGCCACTGCCCTAAGCAGAAAGGTTTTCCTGGCTTCAGCCCAGTTTAACATCAAGGCTCTGCGCTGATTCTTCATGAAATGGCAACGATCCCAAGCTCTCTCATGAGCAACCTGAAGAAGTAAAGCATTTCAGAAGAGTTTAAAAACTAGGTGTTAATTAAATAATTCTAGACATTTTTGCAAACCTTGAATATAATTAATTATTATATCCCCAATCTTCCTATGGAATCCACAATTTAGGGCCCAAATGCATTCTCTCAGGTGCCAGGTATACTGTAGTTTCCTAGTGTTGGTAGGCAGTGATACCACTCCAGCCTTTCCCTACCTGCCTTTACCACATGGCAATTCAACATCCCCATGTCTCACTGTTCTTTTTTGAACTATGCCTTGCAATATGAATTAGTTAAATGCAACGGCTCCTTCCTACTCTAAAGTACATAAAATGCAAGCAGATCCTTTCAATACATCTTCAGAGATATTGAGCATTTACAGCAAGATGAGGCTCTTAACAAGTTATGATCTATAGAGAAATGAACTGCAGTTAAAGTAACTGTACAGATGAGAAGTAGCTTCAAGTTTTCTTTCCTAACAGGAAACTTAGAAATAGATTTTTAGCTTGCCAAGAAGCATACTGCCACCACCAATGTCACCATTAACAAAAATGGTGAGTGTTTAATCTTAAATACACCTTCTTTGGCCTTATTCAATGAGGTTACTGAAGACATTCAAGCTTCAAGACTTTGACAGAAGTAGTAACAGGTAAGGTTTCACAGACTGAGGCAGAAGTGTCTTGGACCCGTCTTATATCCCCAAAAATAAGTTACAGGGATGAAGGAGATTCTAGAGATGGCTGTTTGCTTACAAGTGTCAAAGGGGCCATTTCTGAGGCCAATTGCCAGGCTTTTGGTAGGGGACAGTGGAGTGCCAACTCATCTGCTGCCTAGCTCACAGATATTGCTATCGCCTCATAGCTGGATGAAGGTAAAGTGGTATCACTACATCTGGAGCTTCTCTTTGGTCAAATGTACCTAGGCCACCACATCAGAAGTTCATATTGCCATTGCCACTGCCACAAACTCCAGTGAGCCTTGCTAGCAAGCACCTGAAGCTAAGACACTTATAGCTGAGAAATGGGATGGAGAGTTTGCACTTCTAAAAGTACATCTCTGATGGGCTGCTGCTCCTGGATCAGGCACCCAGCACTTGTCCCCTGACTCATCCCTCTTCTGAGAGAAGGAGGCACAGATGCTCAAAATTTAGTATTGCAATGTAACACAAGCATTTTAAGAACAGATTCTCAGTACTGTTTTAACATTTCTGCGTTTGCTGTGTTAATACACATGCTACGACACAGCAATTCAATGCAGAATTAGGATTTTTAAATGTAGAGTTTTTAAGTTTTAAACAAACCTTCAAACAATTAGGGAGACATATTAATAATGCCTATGCTTAAAATACAACAACTTTATACAAAGCACATAATTATTTAGTCCAGTTTTCACAGGCAAAAGTTCTGAAATCCACAAGAACTTTATTTTGGGTGAGACTATGCTAATCACCATTATCACTTAACTGCCACTTCTTTGCACTAGGCACTCCTCAAACACAAGCAAGTAGATGGCCTAAAAATACATGCAGAGATAAAAAGAGAAACTTGCGCTTTACTTATGACATCCTGAAGTGTTCTGGCCTTGAAATGAGTTTCTCTATTACCAGCTATGTGCTTATTCACTGTGGAGTGCAAAAGGAATCAGCAATCAATTTGAAAGGCATTATGCATATAAAAATAGCCTCTCCCTGAGAGCAGGAGATAACTTTCCACTCTTCCTGCTATATAAGTGCCACAGGCCAATTAAAATAACTGTTCCTAGACAGTGTGACAACGCTATACATCCTCATAAAACCCCAAAATATCAAGAGAGGCAGAATAGCATGACATAACTGTAAAACTGTACAGCAAAGGCAACGCTAACAAACTCATTTTGTGAGTTTGGCCATAAAAGTATGTGAATCTATAAAATCTCCACAGTGCTTATTCTGAAGAAGTGATAGGTTTTGCAGCTCATGCCTTGTGAAGACCCGGACATCCCCCTTCACTGTGCAGAACAAAATCTATTGCTAAGAAATTTTTGAACAAAAAAGTTTGGATAAACATTTCTTACTATAGATGTTCATTACCTCATTCATGTCATAATTTATATAATTGATCTAATCAATCTAATATTTAAAACAACACTGACCAGATCGTGCCTAGATTTGTGAGGAAGGTATCTCTGCAGTGCATCGAGGTACAAAGTCCTCCTCCTCTGAAGATCACTTGGATATTGACTGATAACTGTCTGAAAAGCCCACTGATCTTCATCCTTCCATTCCATATTCCTATAGAAACGCAAGACATCAGCCTCAGTATGACTTAACATTTGAAAAAGAGGATCTAGTTTATGTTTAACCTAGGGCTAACCTTTAGTGGGCTCACGTTCCTGAACCTGTAAGCTGGATGTTGGATTAGAGCTCAGAAACTTAGTTCAAAGCAGTGAAGCAAACCTACATTGGTTTTCTAACATGATCATCTATTGTGTCATCATTTGAGTGAATTATTCCTCACTAAAAGCCAGGTTAGAAAAGGAACAATACTGCATTTTGCAAATACATTACATTAATGTACAAGGTGAAAAAGGAAGACGATCAGTCTCTACCACTGAGCACTAAATAGACAATCAAAACAAAGTGAATGAATGACAACACCTGTACGGAGCTAAATGAGGAACTAGTTTAAGACCGAACTGCTGACAGTCATAAACTCCTCAGTGAGGCACAGATTCACAGGTTTTTAAATAAGAGGTGCAGTAATCAGTACACTGTCATGAATTTCAGAAAATCAGTAACACAAAGTGATATAAAACTAAATGAGAATACCACAGGTATGAATTTAGAAGCTTAGATTTTACCCTCCATCTGAACTCTGGGCTGGAAGGGATTAGCGCCAGGCTTTTATTGTCAGCATTAAGGCATGAGCAGCAGCACTGAGCCAGACCAACATGTGTCCCTATCCCAGCGACCTGTTTTCAAAAGTGACTAGAAGCCTAGGGAAAATTTAAAAATGGCATCATATGACTCTATTCCCCACCAAGTTCCTGCAGCCTTCAACTGTTTGCAGTCTCAGAGCTCCTGAGCCAGCAGTGGTGTATGGTATTTCACAGCACTGCATTCAGTGAGACATTAATTCATCCTTATGCAGCCACAAATACCAGGCACTTACAAAAGGATTCTTTTTTTAGATGCTCACATATAATTATGATACAGTCTGGCATGATCTCTAAAGAGAGAACAGTGAGCACAAGCATAAAGAAAAACATTCCATGTAATCCAGTTTAATACAACTTATCTTTAAAAAAAACATTGCCCAGCAATTGCAAAGTGTATCACCAGCATTGCTGAATGCTTTGGAACATGGAAGGAGGAAATGAGAAAATACCCCTAGACCTCTTAGTTATGAGAAAGGGAAACTTCACCTACGGACATATCCCAAGAATGCAAAGACAACGTCCCGTTTCAACAAACCGTTTCCAGTGGAATATGCTGTCAGGCAACCTCCTTATGACGCTCTTTTCATCTTTTTTCCACTCTACTAAAGCTTTCATTTGTTGCATGCTTTGCTGTGAAATTGGCACAAATTTGAACTGAAGTCCACTTATCTTCACCTACCTAAAGGCATTTATTTTACAGTTTTCTTCAAGCAGACTAATGGGCTTTATTTTTACCCTTATGGTCTTAAGAAGGATTTAACCTTCACCCATCTTTCTGGAGACAGCTAGTGATCAGAAGGTCTTTCCACTTCAATTCTTCATCCTCTGACTTTCAAGAAACAAAAGTGACTCTTGACTTACTATAAACATTTTCAGCACAGATTCATTATTCCAAAATCACAGTGGAGGCAACTTAACGATAACCAGATATGAGGAAACATTAAAATTACTATTTCTTACTACTGAACACCCTGTTTCTTGGACTCTGTGTTTTTCCTGACTTTTGTTTCTCTTTGAATACAAAGAAAAGCTACAGTTGCCTTTTATGCAGACAGTATCAAAATGAAGATGGCCAGGTAAGGAGAAGTCACATTCTACTTCCTTCAGTAAACTGCAATAACAGTAGTCACACCAGCAGTGCCGTGATAATGTTATTGGAGTTTACTGAAGGAAGTAGAATGTGACTTCACATTCTACTGTGAACACACATCAAAACAGAGAGCTCTGCACCAATAATGTTTGTATTGTATACGGAGAGATTCCAGTCAAAGGGGTTTTTTGCATGAAAATACTCTCAGCTATTCCTCTGTGGTGGTTTTGAGTAGCTTATGTTTATCAGTGGAGTAAAATGAAGCAACACATAGAAAATTAGGTAGTAATTTTCCTGTGATGGAAAAAGAGCAGATACCAACACTTTAGTCTTTGCTTTTTGATGTAAGAGAAAGTTTCACAATCTGCATTTGTTGACAGCTCTTTCACAGTCATGGTTTAACCCCAGCCAGCAACTGAACACCATGCAGCTGCTCGCTCATATTCCCCTCCACAGTGGATAGGGAGGAGAATTTTCACTAAAAAAAACTAACACTTATGGGTTGAGATAAAAGGTTTGCTGAGTAAGTAAAATACAGTAATAAAACCAATAAAAGTATATAATAAAAATAATAATAGGAATGAAAATAGCTATAACAGAGAGAGAGAAGGAGAAATAAAACCCAAGAGAAAAATGAAAACCGAGTGATGCTCAATGCAATTGCTCACCACCTGCTGACCAATGCTAAAGCAGCAATCCACTCCTGCCTGCCAGTTCCCCCCAGTTCATACACTGGCCATGACACCCTATAGTCTGGAATACCTCTTTAGCTAGTTTGGGTTAGCTGTCCTGGACATGCTTCTGCTGCACCCCAAGGCTGCTCGCTGGTAGGGCTGGGTGAGAGGCAGAAAAAGCCTTAGCACCATGCAAGCACTGCTTGGCAGTAACTGACATACCCCTGTACTATCAACATTCTTTTCAGCACAAATCCAAAACACAGTCCTGTACCAGCTACTGGCAAGAAATGTAAGACGATTCCAGTTGAAATCAGGACATTCACAAAATGTAGCCAATAAAAACCAAAATTCAACAGCAACTGCACTTCTCCTGAGAAGAATGCCAAGCAGCCAGCTGGCAGTCAGCACTCCCAGAGCGAGCAGGGTTTACAGAGTAGCACTAAGTTTTCCGCCACCTTGCAGACCATTGTCGTGGTTTGGCCCAGCTATCACAGCAGCACCATGACAGTCTCTCGCTCGGTGCCCCCCCATTCACCCCCATCCTCGTTAGGATGGTGGAGGTCCCAGCAAAATGGGAGTAAAAAGGTAAGCAAGGTTGTTGTGGATTGAGACAAGGGCAGGGAGGGCTCACTGTCAATTATGGTTCCGAGCAAAACAAACTCCAGTACTCGACTTAGAGAGGAAAGTAGGAAAGTTTGTTCTACAAGAAACAGAACGGAATAAAAGCAAAAAAGGGAGTAGGATGATGAGAAAATTACAACCAGCACTTTAAGATCTCCCTCCCCCATCCCTCCTTTCTTCCCGGGCCCAGCTCACTGCTCCC
>WBNH01001995.1:182226-212354 GCA_013401255.1 Urocolius indicus
TTTCTCTCACTGTTCCTACTCCTTGCACCACCACCAGCCAGAAGAAGAAGAAAGGACAGAAGAAGGAAGAAGAAGGAAGAAGATGGAGGAAAGCAACCTCCTCTTCCGCTTGTTCTTAAAAAGTGATCGTGAAGGAGTCTAATTGGCTCAGCCCCAGCAGTGGGTCTGGCTCAGAGCTGGGGAGAGTTGCAAACAACTTCTTACAGGCGCCATCTTTACAGCCCCTTCCCCCTGACCAGAAAAGGCTGTCACGTCAAACCATGACAACCATTCACTTCCCCTTTTACACAAGACTTCAGACACTTGCTGTAGGGGTATGTATTACACTGCAGCAGCACAAGCTCATACAGGAAAGCACTCCATCACTTGTGCAGAGACAGAGGTAGGACTAGCAATACTATGGTAATAATCCTGACTTGGAAACTCAGTAGGCTAAAATTAATAAAGCTGTGGAAGGAGACAGCTTTACCTCTATAAGCTTACAGAAGATAGATATATATTACTCATATTTTCCACTTATTTTCCTTCCTCTTGTTATAAACTGTGTAAAATATCTGACAAATTATTTCTAGGAACCAGCTGTTTGCTATTAAATCCAGCCATTGTGAAAAGAAATAGAGGTTGCTTCAAACCTGGGAGAGAAAACATCTAGCTCCTGTAAAAAGTTTATTTGCAACAACTGACAATTACCAAGCAAACATTAGAGGCAACATAAAAAGTGAAATTACATTAGCAAAAGCAGAGCAGCACTGAAAATGCTTCTTTATAGGTGATTGCTTAAATTTCCTACAACAGACAATGAATATAGATGTCTGAGCTGAGGTTTTTTTGTACACTAAGTTTAAAGGAGAAATAGTGACCCAGAAAGTGAAATGGGGCTAAGTAATCCTTCAAAGAGTGAACTGCTGCAGAAATATCTTCTAACCTTCAAGGCCTTGAACAACAGACACAGTTCTCCAAAGACAAGAGTCCCTGAGCCGTGACACAGAGGTGGTATTGGAAAAATGTGCTATTCCTGCAACATTTTCTACCTGTAAGAAAAGCCCTCAGAAATGAAACTTTCAAACTCCTCCCTTTTCTCTAGAGGGAGCTTTTTAATGAAATCAGTTCATTTGGTAATTTTAGAATCTCTGTGTGATTATTTGATATTCTGAGGTATTGGCTTTCTCAAGAACAACTTTTATGACCAGATTAATTATACTTTGCCATGATCTAAGTCTCAATGAAAGTGCTCCTACTGATGCTAAGTACAAAATTTTTTTTTTTTTCTTACAAGTAACACCTGGCATTCTTCTCTTTCCAGCCCTAACATCCCATTTATCTGTTTATCAGAACAATAAAACCCTGCCATTCTTTATTCAGAGGGAGTACCAGCCATCCTAAGAGATTATTTACTAGTTTATGGTTTGGGTTTTGAACCACCTCTAGTAATTTCTGAAATAAATCAGTAATCCTCTTCTGTGAGTCCTGGTACATCTCAATATAGTGCCATCTGAAGACTTTAGTGACAGTAAGGAGACAGGTGTGAGAGCTGAGATTCTCTTTCATAACAATCTAACTCACATTTCTGACCATACAGGTTTGTAAACAAGCACAGCTCTGTCTACAAGAAGAATAAGGCAGAGCACGATACATCTTGGCTGGGAAACATTACACCATGAACTTCTGAGCAAGGAAAAACTCAGATTCTGTGGTCCAAAAGCCAGCCTGGAGATCCCCTCTGCCTCCAGCACACAAGGGCAGATGCACCAGTTGCTAAATTATCTTCTGCCTCCTATATATTTCACATATTTTTCAAGGTTCTCTCCAGCTTGTATACTGCTATAATGGCCAGCAAATGATGAATCCCTGCACTACTTGGGGAAAAATACAGATAAAATAAGGCTTGTGAAAGATACTCTGGGGAGCAATCAGCTATAGCTAGAGCTACAAGTAGTTTATTGTAAGTAGGGACAAACTGACTGCCAATGCCTTGGTTCGTCAGCTGTGCCAGAATTTGTCAGCTGTGCTGAGATTTTGTCAGCTGTTCATAGACAAGGAGCCAAAACCCTCAAAGAAGCAGCATGCTCCAGTCCAGCAAATGCATGGGGAATTCAAAAATATCCTGCCTGATTGAATTCAAGATGTCACCTCACTTAAACTTCTGCAAAATTCCAGAAAGGAAGACCTCATTGAAAATGAGTTTGAGAAGTGCCAGCACATTTTACATTAATATTTAAGCTAATATCAGGCTTTCAAATGTAGTGCATCTTTTCCTGGTATGTATCGTTCTACTAGGAAACAGTACAATCCTTATTTTGTTTCAGAACTGAAACACAGCAATTGTCCCGAGGCAGCTGCTTCCTTTGAAACAGATTCACCCAGCATTAATCCATAGCTTTACACATTCTAAATAATATAAACAACTCAGAAGGGAAGCTACCCTCTCCATGCAATAATCCCCATATATCCTTTGCAACAGCAATGTACATACTTGATGCGCTGCTGTCTTGCTGAATCTGCAGGCACACAGACTACAACAATACCACCAAGTGAGACGTTAACCTCCCTGACTATTAATTATGTCAACACTGATTGCCGTACCAGGAATATCCTGGTAAAAGGCCTGAAAGAGGAACTCAGTTTACTTACTTAGTCAGAACAGCCCATTCATTTGAAAGGCTGCTGCAGAGGATACAGTGCTGAATATGCAATACTCCATTCATCCTTCAGTTGTTTAAGTAACTCAGACATCCTTGGAAAATGTGGAGAAAACACAACAGTGCTTAGAGAATCATCAGCTATAACAGATACATTGGTTCAAAGTCCACAGTTTGTGGGGTAACTCAGGACTGGTGTATTTCCCAAACACAGAAATGTGTGGTTTAGCACCAGTAAAAGTAGTGAATTCAGATTAGAGAACACTATAATCCTATATCATGCTGGGGGAAAAAAAAGAGTTTTCAGTTGTTAAAGGCAATGAACACTTTAATGTGCATTCTAGTAGGACTGAAGCACACAGAAGTATAGCAGACAGAATTTTATCTTATTCCAATTGTTCTTGTTTGGAAACTCTATGCACATTTTCCAAATTTTCTGTTCCACACAGTCTGAGCACTTAAACACCAAAAGACTAGTATTAACTGAAAGTTTCTTCGCTGTACATTCAACCACATGGCGAGAGGGGAATAATGACAGAAGTAATTCACAGATGAAGTGACTAAGTTATGGTACCATATTGTTCTCAAATAGCAAAAATGAGGGGGGAAAAGTATTATATGGGAACACTTGCTATCTTCAGATCTAGTGCAATGGCAATAACTGTGAAGTCTTCATTAAGGCTATAATAATCATTAGAGTACCGTGGACACACATCGAGGTAAAAAATCCGTCACTCCATTTTTGACAGCATTACCTGTGTGATCAAAGTTAGCCTGATGAATTACAGAATACTTAGATCACAAGGCTATATCTTTGCAAACTCAGAAAATACTTCTGTGTAAATTAGCCAATACAAACATAAGAAGTGATAGAGTGTTGTGCCTTTGTAAAAATCCAGATCTTGGCACTATGCTGTTCCACAAGAACAAAGCCTTGCCTTTTTTATTGAAAACACATTTTCAACACTGTTGTGGATAAAACCGTAGAAGCATGAGTGAGCAACGTATTAAAGATGTGGAGACCAGAAGGCAAATGTAAAAAGATCAAGATCTAGCTTTAAATAAAACGCCCAAGATAATTGCTGATGGTTCATTTATGGTTTCCTACGTTCCCAGCTAAGCATTCTGCCATACGCTGATCCAAATTGGGTAAGTTGTCCTACGCGTCCTATCCTGACATCCCACCAGCACACTGCTGCCACTGCCACCAGCACTGCTGTCAGCTACATCTGGTGCTTTTTCTCCTATCTAGGTACCATAACTTAATATTACTGTGTATGTTTTTACACCTGCAATCAAACTGCTTTGCCTTGCAAAAATGGCATTTTCATCTTTCAACCTGGATGTCGTTTAACCACCTGGACACGTTCCTGTGCGACCTGATCTAGGTTGACCTGCTTTAGCAGGGGGATTGGACTAGATGACCTCTAAAGGTCCCTTCCAACCCCTACCATTCTGTGATTCTATGATCAGGGCAAAATTATACAGCTCAAGACCTAAATTCAAACCTGGCATATGATCAAGGAAAACATCCTGGTAAATTTTCCCACCATATTCATAGATTCTGTTGTCTACACTGATGTTTGTCTGTTATTCAGTAGCACACATACTCAGTGGATTAAGAGACTTAGATTCTACATTTTCACCAAAATTGTGTTTGATCATAAACTTGAACACAATTTTAATTTAAAAACACTAGGAAGACTTTGTACATATTCAGCAATTCAGTGCTTCTCATGGATTTTCTCAGAGAGATGCTTAATAAATGCTGGAAATACAGGAAAGATCAGAACAATTTTTAATAAGTATCATGTTTTAATATCTTATTGCAGTGACAATATCCAGCTTTCAGGCAACAGAAGAACCTATAAATCTGTATATACATCTGTACAATTCAAACAAAAGAGAAGTTGATTATGACACCACTTTCTATGAGATCCATCATCTTGAACCTGTTTCTGCATCCCCAAACTAATTCAGCAGCAGAGGCAGAAGGTTTAAGTGCTGCATCACAGGTATATACAGAAAAAGCGGGAGATTTAGAAGCAGCGTGTGATTGCTTCACCAAAGACACTGAAGACCTGTCCTGCTCTACCCAGTTTCTCCTGCCCGGGCTTCAAACCAGTACATTGACTTTCCTGTTCTTAGTTTTAAAACCTAATGATATACTAAGCCAGAGGAATATCATTTGATGGCAAAAGTGAGTCAAGACTGGTCCAATATTTGCAACTAGTTATCTCCTGGACTCCAGTTAGTCTCATCAAAGAAGCTAAACTTTATCCTGTTAACATAGAGGCACATTACCTTTCGAAGTCATTATGAATATTTTTTTCTTTCTATAATCTTTTCATTCACAGAAAAATCTTCCTTTTGCTTATTCTGAATTACAGGTACATACATGTTTTACGTTTCTTTGTAATGACAATTATTGCAGTAATCCAAAATTTGTGGAAAAAATGGACCTATTTATCTCCCTTACAGCCAAAACACTCGAGATCTCTCTCAGAAAGTCTGTACTTTTCTGGCATAAGTTTTACAGTGTAATTACCATGCAGAAAGAACAATTTCTATTCCTACAAAAGCATGTGAAGGGGATATTTGATGTACACCAGATTGTTGGTTCTTTAATCCACCAGACATTTCACAGCTAGCAACTATTTAACTGCAGAGAGCTGGGCAGTGCCTCAACCATTCTCAGTTCTGCATAAAAAAAGACCAGCTCTAATCGTAAAGGCAACTGCAGGAAGTACAAAATATGTTCTAGTTATTTATTTTATATCCAAGACAAGAAATCCAGAAACACACATCATTACCTATATAAAACTTTCAATTGCTGATCAATCTCTTCAAGTTTAGACCAGTATCCACTTGCAAGCTTTTGGTATTCATTGATAAGTAAGGTCTTCAAATCAGGGTAGGGGCATTCCAAAGACAGCAGCATTGAAGGAACTTCAAGGAAAAGTCCATTTTTTTCTTCAAAAGAATGTGCTAAAGCCTATAATGAAAGAATTCTACTCAGCAAACTACTCTGCATTATTCGTCATCTCTCAAAAAAATGATAATTAAAGTTTATAAGGAAAATCTTACTTTTGTTTTATGGTCTTCAAGCTCTCTTTCCAAATCCAGGCTTTCAAGGATAAGGGATTCCAAAATCACCTGCTGTTGCTCCTTCACAAATTTGATCTATTTCATTACATACGTTACTGTTATTTCTTTATCTTGTTACAATATCAAATAATATTAAATAATCTTGTTACAACATTTATTAAGAAATGAAGAGGCTGATATCCAGTTCTACACTGCTACACTTCCACAGGTCTGAGTGGATCAGATTTACACTACAGCAAGTACACAAGCATTACATCAGTGTTGTATTAAAATAAATGAAATTCCTAACAATACAGTGATAAGGAAGTGCAAAAATCAAGTTAAAACACCAACCTGCTGTAATATTTCAACCGGATTGATCTCAGATTTCAGACACGATTCTTCTGGGAGGTAACACTGCATTTCAGAGAGCCTGAGTCTCAAATTCTGTTTCAGTTGCACAATAGGAGCTAAAGCATTTGTGTGGTATGTATCCCGCTGCTTTGACAATTCATGCTCTATATCCAAATGAAACACAAATCTTTCTCAAAACCACGAAATACCACAAAGTGCTGTGCTTCTTAAATCTAAACCTGACAAGATAGGGATTTGAAAACTCAAACAAATAATGAGGATCATTTTGGCAATAATAAATAATCAAGAAAATAATAAAAAATTCTTACCTAAGTCCCTCATATCCGTCAAGAAATTATGCTTATGGTGTTTTTCATCAAGAAAAGACTTTATTTCTGCTTCTGCTTTTTGCCTGGAAGGTATGAATGTGAGTTTAACGGAAGCTTTAATTTCTTATTAGTTACATTTTCAAGAATGATAAGACTTAAACCCTCTAATAATTAAGTAAAAAGGATGATTCTTTGTGCAGGAAGGTTTGAAGTGCAGGACTTGGACATGAAGGTGGTATGGAAGCCACCCTCCCCTGAGCTAAAAATGCTCTCGTTGATCTGCTGTATATATAACATGAGCTAATAGATGAGCACAATATTAGTGTTCCCTGTCATAAGCATGAACTCAATATGCACATCCAGAGACAGACTCTGGGAGAACTGAAAAGTAGCTGAAAACTTGTGGCACTCCACAAATACATGCTCTTCAGACGTTGACAAGTCAACGAAATAGCTATGAGATCATTACAGAGAGGTACGTGCAGAACAAAATCCACTCTGTTCTCCCCTTCCCTTGATGTACTTTCTTCATGCCCATAGACCACTTTCAATGCAGATCACAAGCTCTCATGCCCTGCACTGAGCATCTGCTTTTCAGGTTCTGTAATGTGTTCCTCTTAATATCCCTTGAATGGAGTATGCAACACCAGAACCTCTGTCTACTGAAGTATTTATTTAATCATGACAAATTAAAATTCCTCAGTTCTTACCTGTTCTCAGTCAGTCTTTTATGCTCCTTCCACCACACTCGCTGATGCTGTTTCAGCAGCATTTGCTCTTTGTTAATTTTGGAAACTTGCTCTATTTTTTTAATCTATGGGAAAAAAAAATTAAAGCTTGTGAGTTTTTTTGATTTGTTCAATAGCTTCATCAAACACCTTCAATTAAAAACTTTTAACTACAGAATGGTGGAACTAAAAGTTTTCTTCAGAATTGTGTCTTTCCAAACAACAGGTTCAAATGTAAGCAGTTTTCATTAAAAAGCAAAGATATTATTCCCTTTCAAATGACAACTGAGAAAACGAAAAAAAAAAAAATGCAGTTAAAGTTCTTCTTTCCTTTTTTCTTTTCTTTCCCACCTCTACTTCCCAGAGGTGAAGAGGGGAAGACGAGCAGGAGAAAGGAAAGTACACTTCCTTCCAGGTGGGAGGATGAAAGAGTTTGAAAAGCATCTCTTCCAAAAAAAAAAAAAAATTAAAAATGTGATGAGTAAAAAGGAGCACTTTTTATAAATCTGTCGGATCAAAGGGGCTCTGAAACTGTCTGAGGGCTTCACAAAAAAAAGCATTGCTTCCAGCTTCCACCAAAGCAGAAATACGTGCTTACCACTTAAACTAGAGGAAAAGCCGTCAGAGACAGGGCAACAAACTCACAGCCAGACAACTCCGGGCCAACCAGCAAGGAAGGAAAGTGATCAGAAGCTACCTGCAGCTGCCAGAAGCCACTGAGATAAGACAGTCTCCTCTCATTCTCTAGCCATCATGACTGTCTTCTGCTCTCAGTGGATATCCAGGACAATGCAGGACTTCAGAGAGGCTCCTTTCCTGCTCTGTCTCTTTTTGCTGCCTTGCCACTGCCTTCCTCTGTAACACCTCACCTCACCCCTGCCCCAGGCAGCTGCTTCTGGCTGCAAACCCATCTCCCACTGATACAATTCCATTCTGCTACAATTCACACACAACCCTTTTTTGTCTTTCCCCTCCAGACCTTCCTTCATGCAGACACATTATTCTACTGCAAAATGGTAGACATGAAAAAAAGACACAAAATATTTGGAAACGCTTTTCCTATTTCATAACAGGGAAATGAAGAGAAATCTCACTTCACATCTCATTCAGGGAAGAAATTATGTTCTGAGTCAAAAATGCCATTTTTGCACCTGGCTCAGGTGAAGTAGCCTGTCCTGTTTAAAATGCTAGTCATCCCCCCTGCGTGCTGAAAGCAGGACCAAGCCACGCGTTACCCATTCTTGTGTTCACACCCACAAGAGCAGGGAGAACGATCCCCCCTGCAGGCGTGCTCTCTGCTCCCTCCACCCACCAGGCAGGTGTGTGACACCAGCAGACTTCTCAAAGAGGAAAGTTAAAGAACTTTTCTTTGTAGCACTCAAGCACAGGTAAGCAAGAATACCATGACTTCTCTGTTCGTAGCCTCTCATTTACCCAACACCAAAGCTAAAATCCTACTTTAAAACAAAATATCTACAGTTTGGAAACTAGAAATATTTATGACTCTCAAATGAATCCAAGTTTAATATATCTGGTTGAATACACCTGGTCTCCAGATAGTCATATAAGGAAGAACCACAACTAGAAGATGGTTAATCCATTGTGCTTTTGCAACAATCCTGCTTTAGGGATATTATTTCGATAAGCAGTTGCAACAGGTGCTAAGGAGAGATTATGTGACTGAAGGAGAAACAAGGTGTTACAAGGAAGCTGCATAAGTGTCTGTAGCAGAAGAGTTTGAAAACACCTGGTTTATTCTTTGAATCGACATGTAACAATGCTTTTGAATCAAAGACTGCACCTCTTTATTTTCATTGCTTACATAGCTTCATGTTTTATAAGTCACTTATAGCTTCCTCTTGGTTACCATTAGGTGCTTAAAACCAGACTTCAGCAAACAGAATACCCTACCTACAGTGATGTGAAAATACGTCTCCAAATCAATTTCAAACTGAAGTGAAACAGAAGTTGAACTGTACATAAAGTTTACTATACTCTTCAAATTATTTACAGCAGCAGCAATGACATGTCTAACTGCTGCAATATTAATTTCTTCCTGTATATGCTGTAGTTTTTTAATGAATTTAAAGGATTCTTTAAAAAAATCATAATCCAGTATTTCTTCAGCAGATTTCCCTTTGAACTTTGCAATCCCATCTGAATGAAGACTCTAGCATGCATGAAATAGAATTCAAAACCAACATCTGGTCAGGTCCCTCAGTCATCTACTAAAGGAAAACTCTACTGACTGTATTCTGCATACTTCCAAGCCTCTTCAGCCCAGTCTTTCATTCCAAATGCACAAAATTGTGGCTGTTCAGAGGAATGAGCAGGGACTGGAGACACAATAAATTACATATAAAACTGGGTTATCCTTATGCACGATTTGCAGTTTTCTGAAAAAGCATTAAAACAAAATGATGAGTGGAGTGATCTGTTTCAAATGGGGAATTTTTCCCTCTTCTGTTTTATTTCCTCAGCCTAAAGAAACTATTTCAGATGAATATGTGTCAGCATCAATTTCTTCAGAAATTACCTCTTACTAGGAATCTGATGCTTTAAAAATATTCAGTGAAACAGTTATATACTAAAAGCAGTTCCACTCTCACTATCACTCCATGGTGCTTCTGGATCACTCTTTTACACTATTGCCACACAAGTAAAACAGCCAGCAACAGATGCTGCTTAGACAAAAAGTCTCTTTGAGCGTGGCCAGCAGGTCACATTATCCCCACCTCTACTCTTCCCTGGGTGAGGCCTCATCTGGAGGATTGTGTCCAGTGCTGGGCTCTCCAGCACAAGAGAAACAGAGAACTGCTGGAGAGAGGCCAGCACAGGGCTACTAAGATGCTGAAGGGACTGGAACATCTCTATGAGGAGGAAAGGCCTTGGGACCTGGGGCTGTTCAGCCTGGAGAAGAGAAGGCTAACAGGGGATCTCATCAATGCTAAGAAATACCTAAAGGGTGGGTGTCGAGAGAATGGGGCCAGTGTTTGTTGTGTGGGAGCCAGTGACAGGACAAGGGGGAATGGACAAAAATTGGAGCACAGGATGTTCCATTGGAACAAGAAGAAAATCTGCTTTGGTGCTGAAGTGAGGGAGCCCTGGCCCAGGCTGCCCAGGGAGAGAGTGGAGGCTCCTTCTCGGGAGATTTCCAACCCCCCCGGACACGTTCCTGTGCCCCCTGAGCCAGGGGAACCCGCTTTAGCAGAGGCTGGGGCTGGAGCAGCTCTGCAGGACTCATCCAATCTCCACCATTCAGGGATTCTGTGGCAACTATATTTCTAGCAGTCAAAAGCACATTTTTTAAAAGGGAAGTTCTCTAAAAATACAAATCTAAAGAATGTTCATGGACATCCATAGCTAAAACCCAAACCTGTTTATTCCTAACCACCTTCATCATCCAACTCTGCAACAACCTGTTGCAAAATACAAGTATGATCCAGTGTAAAAGAATATCTATCCCATTAAAAACAAGAAGTGCAACACTTATTAGTCACAGCATGATGATAAGCTAAATGGAAATAGACTGAACTCATAAACAGAAATTCTTTGAAACCCTTCAAGAGAAACATGCTGAGATTACGATATGTTATTTTCTGCCCACTGCAAAATCATGAACAAACTATTTAGTGTACAGCTGGATGAGAGCTGAGATGAGCTACAGTCTTCTCATGCATTTGGGTTTACTGTTTAAGGAGGCTGTTCACAAAAATACTCCGTGCTTCCCCTGTTGTGTTGAAGGCAATGTTGGAAGTTATGAAAGCCATGGCCTCAGAATGACACACAATTGTTTTAAATTCCTCATCTCTCCAGTTTTGGATGCAAGCGACACCAAGAAGCCAGGGGACACGGATCCATAGAGGACATACTAGCAAGCAAGACAAAGCCAGGCAAGTACATCACCTTTTAAAAGCTACCTCAGTTTAACTGGACTGGTTCTACCCCATGAGCTCTGACTGCTCATGCAGCAACTATATGATATCCCCAAGACTGTAGGTCTCAGAACTCACACTATCTAGTCTGATTGCTCTTTGCATGGTGTCACACAGCAGCTGGTTAATCTTTCTGGCACCTGCAATGCGACCAAGTATCAGCAGCCAGCTCAGGTCCACAGGTTCTGAAATCATCCCAGCTCCAGAAGTGTGCCAAAGGCACCTGAACAGCTTCACAGTGAGGTCCAGCAGAGCTTAGTAGCCATCTCACATCAAAGCTATACTGCTTGTCAAACAGGTGTAGCTCTGGAGGCAGAAGCACTAAGTCTGTGCAGCACTGAATCTACACTGATAAACCAGGTTAAATACAAATTTGATGGCTACATCAACAGCCAAGGTAAACTGCACTCCAGGTAGACAAGACACCTGAGAGTTGACATGACAAAGCAAAATCTAGTACTTTGTCTTTTTTTCCAGTTTGACAGCGCTGACTTTGCTGCTGCTTCATTTCTGCTGGCGATTCTGCTTTGTCCACACATTATAAATCATTGTTGTTTTCATCAGACTTTACTAGCATGAAATAGACTACCTTCTTCTTTAGCATTTGGGCCATACTGCAGTTATTGATACTTTTCTAACTGTCTGTCTCTACACTTACATTTTATGGCGATAAAACTGTTTCTATTTTATTTTCAAGATCTACCTCAGGCTGAGTTTTGGAAATCCTCACTGCATATTTTTAGGTGTTTTTGGTGTTGACAGTGTTATTCTTCTTTGAATTTTGATGGTGAGGTTTTTTTGTTGTTTGGTTTTGGTTGTGGGGTGTTTTCTTTTCCTCTTTCTGTATCAGCTTCCCCTTCCTGCTTATTTCCATAAATTCTTCACTGCCTCCAGTATTTTGAGCAGTGCATACAATGAGTGTAGATGATTTTCCTCAAACACTCAACTACAAACTTTTACTATCTTTTTGGCAAGCAGAATCCTCACATATTTTTCAACTCCAATTGAAAGAAATTCCACACTTTGGCATTAAAGTGTCCAAATCACAACAACACTAACTGTGATAAACTCTCAGCTTTTGCCCCTTTTTACTGAACACTGTTACAGCAATTTGTTATCCCTATTCATTCTCTGATTCCTTGAGACAGTGAAAGGAAATATGGTAATTGAATTTTAAAATAACTCACATGACAAATAATATCTAAATCATACCTTTAACTGAATTTTTGCAGATTCCATTTTTTCTGCTGCAGCAAGTTCATACAGTTGTCTGTAGTCACCAGGTTTATATTTCTGCCTGCGAAGACCATTTCTCACAGGAATCATCAGATTTTCTAGTTATCACATAAAATACAGTCATTTCAAAATCTGGAGAAATATTCTAAGCATGAGTAATAAAAGGAAAGTATTATAGACAGAAATTAGAAACTACATTTTAAACATTAAAGGTTTCCATAACAAAGAGATCGTTAGTTGGTGGGTAAGAATTTGTAACAAAGATAACCTAAATAATGTAAATTAGATAAGAAACGTTAACCATGTCTGTTTACAAAGAGTATATATATTTTAAAAGTATATACAAAGTATATAAAAGTATATTTTAGAAGCTTCTTTATATATGAACTTAAAGAAGAATTCATTCTAAACTGTGTTTACAGACATTTTAGTAATTCTAATACAGAAACATTGAGTCACAGTATACGCATTCTTATTTCACCTCAGCACTTATTGTTATCTATAGATTGAGCAACAGAAGCAATTTTTTCTTCTAAAAGGTGTGTAAACTACTAATTAGATATAAACAGAATGAGTTGAAGTTCCTTTTCCTGTTGAATCTCTAGCCATAAGAACAGCATAATTTCTCTATCAAACTTCTGTAGGGCACTGGTAAAACAATGCACTCTCTCAAACAACAGAAAGGCACTGCACTGCAAAGAAAACATCATACTTGGTTTCTGCTGCACACAGCACAGCTGATAATGTCCACATTCTGCAGTCCTGTCATCAGTATTTGAAAGAACATGACAGTATCAAAAGATTGTTGTCCAAAAAAACACAGAGGACGTAGTTTTGCTGAAAAGGCATTCAAATAAATAAAGATTCAACCAAGACGGTCTTTCAGCACACAGGGATGTAACTTACGATGACCCTTTTAAGAAGTTTCATCGAAGGATTGCCATATTCCATGAACAACGGTTACTTCAAGTTTACCATGGAGTCCTGCTTTGAACTTACATTCATATTTCTAATCCACTACCTTTATTTCTCTTACCCCTCACCAGCTTCCTAAGAATGATAACACTCATCTTTAATCCAGAGCATATTATGTATACACTTGAAACTGGGTGAGCTAAGGACTGAGAAAACCAGCAGCCACATCAGAATGAATCTAGAAAACCAAGGCTGCAAATCCTGTCTGAACAAGATTTGTGGACAGAAAAATACATGCACACTCAAAGTAACCTCAGATACATCACTGCCCAGTATTAACTGACAGATTTTCCAGACTTACTGGCCTGCACCAGACTCCCATCAAAATAGAATTGTGTCCTCCTTCCCCTCTAATCACCATCTACAGTTTCCATGGACAATCCCATTGCAGTTTCCACTCTCTAAGCTTGAGAGGATACACTACCCACATAAAGGAAGCTTCCTGCTTTCCTCCTGGTTGTCAAGTCTGCTTTCTGCCACACTAATCTTCTCAACATGTGAATTATTCCACCAAATCAGCGTTACGCTAATCAGGTTACAGCTTTGATCTTGCATTATGACTACTCTTTTATTCTCTATTCACTTCACACAAAAAAACATTCAGTAGTTTGATCCACTAATTTCTTCCAATTTATCCCCCCATGAGCTTAGTATGAATAATCTCCTTTCTCCTAGTTTTCAGGCCTTTAGGCAGTTTTTTACCTTTGGATTTATGGGATTTTGTTCCCATCAACCCAATTTTAAAGTTCTCATCCCTAAGTCAGCAAGATGTTATGTGAAGATTTTCTTCCTTCCTTGTGAGACTGCTTTACAACATTGTGCAGCAGAGACTGTGGAACACCATTCCATTTCCAAAGAAATTCTATTGCCTATTGCCTCTAAAAAGCCACTCATTCAGTTCTTCCTCTTAAGCCTATTACTCCCTCATTACTGCTCCCAAAGGCTTACAATCACTTCTAGTCTGCTGGGAGTCCTTTCAGCCAGTAACGGCAGTGTCCACACGCACAATCAGCTGGGCACAGAAAGACATTAAAGCAATTCCATAACATGTCTAAGTCAGGCTCCCTGCAGGCAAATGTCTGGGAGGACCTGGGAGGTAAGTGAGCAGATATATCCTGTCATATTCATTAGAAAAGAATCAGTAATTGTTAAATAGTACTACTAAATGACATTAACTACTGATAGAAGTCATTAAGCACAACTCCTTGCATGTTGCTTGTGAATCTCATGACATCTGACAGGCATGATAGTGTGAAGTTACAGCATCAGAGATCCTCAGTTAATTTCAGAATAACGTACTATGATATAGGTAAGAATCTACAGTGGGCCTGCATGGCCAGGTTTTGGTAGTAGGGAACTGACTACAGGAACTGGTGGATGCCCGAGGAAGACTGACTCCATGTGAAGCCTACACTGGAGCAAGTTCCTGGCAGAACCTGTAACCCTGTTGAGAGAAGAGCTCACATCACACCAGGTTTGCTGGCAGGACTTGTGACCCTGTGGGGGACCCATGCTGGAGCAGTTTGTTCCTGAAGGACTGCAACCTGTGGAAGGAAACCACAATGGAGCAGTTTGTGAAGAACTCTACCCCGTGGGAAGGACTAACATTGGAGAGTCTCTCGTGGAAGACTGTCTCCTGTGGGAGACACCCCATGCTGCAGCAGGTGAAGTGTGAGGAGTCCTCTCCTGAGAGAAAGCAGCAGCAGAGACTATCTGTGATGAAATGACCATAACCTCCTTTCTCTGACCCTATACTCTAATAATAGCAGGGAGTAGGTAGAGACTCAGGAAAAAGAGAGGGGTGGGGGGAGATGTTTTAAGATTCTGGTTTTATTTCTCAATAGTCTACTACATACTGATTGATAATAAATCCAACAAATTGTCCCCAACTCTGTTTTTCCTGTGATGATAATTTCTGGATGTTCTCCCTGTCCTGTTCTTAACCCGTGAGCCTTTTGTTCCATTACTCTCTCTTGACTAGATTAGGAGAGGAAGTGATAGAACACCTTTGATGGGCATCTGGCACATAACCAGGGTTAAACCACCACAGAGAAAGAACAAAGGTGAGATACTGTCTTCTTTAGATGACGATCTAAATCTTTCCCTTCAGTACCTGTTGCATCTGCTACAGAGACTTTTAAGTACCTAACGTCAGTGTTTTTTGGAAGTGCTCTACATATATCCTACACATATAGAATCACAGAATGGTAAGGGTTGGAGGGGATTTCTAAAGATCATTTAGTCCAATCCTGCTGCTCGAGCAGCTCTGCCTAGATCAGATTGCACAGGACACATCCAGGAGGGTTTTGAAAACCTCCAGAGAAGGAGCCTCCACAAAGTCCTCATGCTAGAGCCAGCTTTTAGCTGTTCCACTCCAACTTGTGATTCCTGATCTGAAGGAGTTCCTAATCTCTGACACCACTTGTTCTGAATTGTGGTACACATATCCAGGGGTAGAAATTCTGAGTAAGGCTCTCAGAACTGCAATATTCTGACTAGTATTCTTTGATGTCAGCATCGTCATCTCCTTAAATTACTCCATGACATTACAATCTGCTGTCCCTGTTTGACAGCTCTCACTCATCCCCGGCTTGCGGCACTCTGCTTTTCTCTATGCTAGCTTCATTGCTCAATACAGTGTACCAAGGGTAAAAGACATTGTCAAAAAACAAATCATGTAATCTTTTTTGTTACAGAAGAACAGGGAAAAGCACTGGGTTTTTTTGGCTGTGGTTAGAAACATTTCGGAAAGCAGTGAATAAACAGAGAGGATTCATTTACTTAAAAAGGCTAAATTTAGTGGAACCTAAATTAAAAGTTGTTACTATGTTGCCTTTCTAAACAAAGAAAAGCTTGCGGCAGTGTTTGTAAGCCTGAGAGTTGCCTCTAAGCATCACAAGTTTAATTTAGCAACATAGTCAGAGATTTTGTACACACTTCCAAGTTTCATATAAACATATAAACGGACACAGCTACATATGGAACTAATGCAAGAGAAAGTAGGGACCTGAGGTACTTCCTCAGAAAACTCATCTTCACCAACTCAATCAAGTCCCTCACATCTAAGAAAAGAATGAAAAGGAGTGAAAAAGACGGGTTGAATTTTCAAATTGCTAACCACAAATAATTTGTGCCTTTGCTTATAATACACTTTTCCCTTTAGCCTATATATTTGAACCTTATGAATCGCCACTACTAATCAAGGGAGATTATTCTCCTCATCCACTGTGCCCTCGTCAGACCCCTGGGGCACTACATCCAGCTCTGCGAACCTCAGCGCAAGACAGAGCAGGTCCAGAGGAGACCATGGAAAATGGTCAGAGCTTCTACACCTTTCCTACTAAGACAGGTTGAGAGAGTTGGGGTTGTTCAGCCTGAAGATAAGAAGATTCCAGAGAGACCTAATTACAGCCTTTTGATAAAGACAGTGGCATCATAAGAAAGACAGAAACATTTTGCAATGGCCGCAGCAACAGGACAAGGGGAAATGGTTTTAAACTGAATGAGAACAGATTTTGAATGGATATAAGGAAGAGATTTTTTACAAGAGTGGTGAGGCCCCGGCAGAAGTTGCCTGGAGAAGTTGTGCATGTCCCATCCCTGGGGGTGTCCAAGGGCAGGTTGGATAGGGCTTTCAGCAGCCTGGGCTAGTGGAAGATGTCCCTGCCCACAGCAGCGACCTTGTACTAGATCTTTGAAGGTTCCTTCCAATTCAAACTATGTCATGATTCTATGACCAAAATGCTACAGCAACTTCCCTGTGCAGCTATTTATTACAAGGAATATTTCAGAAGTAGTTTTATTCTATGCTGTGACGAAACAATTGAATTTGCACATGATACCACACATACCTACGTCACTAATCCTATGAGCTGAAAACAATGTTCCATGGGCTGCTTCACTCATTTCTATCCTTTACGGATTTTTTTATACCTGTTAAGAAACAAACAGATGTTTTGAGCATACCAACATTGTGGATGCAATCTAAAAACACATTAAAAAAAATGTGGGGTTTTTTCCTGAGGAGAAAGGACACGTCTTACTAAAAATTTAATTAGATGGAAATTCCACAAGTTCACCTTGCATTTTAAGACCGTTCTCATGGGCCTCATATCATCCAGCAGCTGAGAAAAAGAATAGTGTTTCCTTGATGAATCTGGCACACTCACATAGATCACCCATACTTTGCCCTGTGCTTTTCAGAATATAACAATCCTATTGACCCAAATGTAAGGTCAGTTTTTGAGGTATACTTTGCTTTTTAGAAATTAAGCCAGAAAAGATCACTTTTTTCTTATATTTAGAAGAAACTTAGAACCAAGTACACTTACAAGTGGTTTATGTACAGATCTCTATACACACGCTTTAAGAGTCTCTGTATTAACACTTGTCAGCTCTTTCAGCAACAGCGGCTTAGTTACTGATGAGCAACATTGACAGGCAGCATGTATCAAGTACTCATATCATCTTTGGATAAACTTGACATTTAACATGCAATATGATATACAACATAGAAAAAAACTTGGATGTCTTAAAAACCTTACTTTGACCTTAATTAAGCACACATGGGTACCACCACCGGCCTTTCCAAAAAGGAAAGGCAGTATATCAAAGTGTTTCAGTTGAATTTAATCAACAGCTGAATGGCAGAAGGAGAAGTCATAGTCAACCAGCTTCCTCATGGACCCTCACCCTCAAACCCAGCTGAACATAGTTTCCCACAGACAAAATTCCATACACTTTGTCACTCCTTTGACATGTGTCTGTTTCCACAGCAAGTACCAACACAGCAAACAGACCAGCAATATCTGTTAATTTGTGTCTTGTGGAGTTACTTCTCTGCTGTTGTAGCAAGTCAAACCAGTTTATCCATACAAATGTCAAAGATGGCACAGTGCAACACGGAGAGAAGGAAGAGCAGCAGACACAATGCAAAGGGAACTACTCTGTCATCAAGTCAAATAAAAATATGTGACTGCAACCAAATAAACATATCACTGTGCTTTCCTGTGAGCTATGTTACTTCACAACAACATTCTGCATTGCAGAATCAACAACAGCTAAAGCTTAAAAATCTAACCTAGATGGACAACAGCTTCATGAATGAGCTTCCACTGTTACTGCAAACAAATGGTAAGTGAAGATGAAATTACAGTCACAACAGTACACAGTACAAATACACACACTGCTGTTCTTGTGGCTCCAAGTCGGCTATTAATTCAGTACACACTAACTATGCAAGTTACAGGGCAAAGAACATTCACGACTACCAGATGTTGTACAGTGAATATTCCAGGATGAAACCAAATGGAAAATATTGAACACTCATTTATAAAGAGGGACACTTCTCATGCTTCCTCATGCATATTCTTACTTACATATTGTTACTTAACAATGCTGTGACATTGTCCACTGCACTAAACCAAAACCACCAAAGTCTAAATCTCATCTCTCTCCACCCAGGAGTGGCCACTCATTAACAATAAAGGGAATGTTTCATTGTTTTCAGAAAGTACTTAACAATAACAATAGGTCAGAAGCTACACCGAATGTCAAAGACTGAAATTAAAGATACAGGAGAGAAAAAAAATATGACAATATATGAGGGAGTTCATTCCCCTTTTGAAAGATTTAATGAGTATTTTACAATCCAATAGTCCATGTGGTTTTTAAGCTAAATTTCTACCTAAAAGTAGAAATATAAGTTCAGTAAGAATTCACTGCCTTAAGTTCTTCACCTTGACAGACTACAACAGAATAACTTTAATTCACATATTTATTTTTTAAAGGAAGATTATTCATTAAGTAGTACTCCTTAGAACAAAAATAATTTCACTTTTATTGCTCTGGTACTTCTAGTATATTTTAACTGGGAATTGGCTTGTTTTTGCAGGTTTTTGTAGCAACTAGTTCATTACATGCATAAAATACAGTTTGAACCAAAAGTACTATCCAGAATGTTGGCCAATGTATTTAATATTTGTGACCAGAAAGATTAAGGGAAAAAAAAAAAGAGGTAGACATCTTGGCACTGAAACTTTTAAAATACTCTTTACAACATATCCGCAAGGAAATCTGGGTACCACTCGTGAAAGAGAACAGGACCCTCCCTTCTTTAAAATGAAACATGTTATTTGAGTTTTTAAACCAAAACACTTTATCCAATAACTCAAAAACATTTTTTAAAAAATCCATCTGAGTTCCCTTTCCTGGCTCTGCCCAGGTGTAGTCAGACTATAAAGCAAAGGAACTCCTGGGGAAACAGCATTAGGAGGTACTGACATCCCCACAGAGCCCACCATATGGCTTTGATTCAAAGCAGCTAGGGCGTGCTGCACTGTGCATGCTGATCCCAAGTGGAACTTGGAAAGCTGTTAAGGCTTTGTGTCATATAACACTGACCCTTCCAGGAAAACAGCTACCTAACCTCTCACAAGCTGAAAAGAAATTCTCTTCCTCTGCTCTGGTCAGGCAGCCTTCCTTCTGCCTGCTTTGTATGGCTTCTGCCCATCCTAGCACTATTGATATTGATAAACTATCACTGATATTGATAAACTTGGGAAGTGTACTATGTGGGGGGTCTCATCCAACCCTCTGGGAAGGCAAAAAATAACTTATTGATAAAAAAATGGGAGTATTCAAAAGCTTTAAGAAGACTTGATCTGCAAAAATCTATTATTACCGTTCCCTGCCCAGCTGCCATGGTAGTGTCAATCTCCAGTATTACACATTTTGGGAACCATCATTCTAGTCTGGGTCCATCTACCCAGACTTAATGATGAGCTTCATCCAACACAAGAAATACCGTCATTTTGAAACCTAACTACAGGTAACTAGGAAGATCATTAGCAGCACAACTACCTCCTGCAGCTTATTTGTTTATCCCTTTGGCAAACTGTTAATATCTCTTCTTTCTACTGACATGTTTCAGATATGATGTCAGTATTTTAACAAAACCTCACACATTCACCTTAGCTTCATCTCCTTTGAAAAGAAAGCAGGAGAGTACATGTGCAGGAACAGAATTGATGAAAAAAACAACTTACTGGCCATCTTCTGTAATTTTAGGGTTGTGTTTGATTAAATAAATGCCTACTCCCTTCCAGTGTACACATTTCTTTCTTCCACAATTATGTCATACATTTGCATTTGATCTCAGCCTTTTAAGAGACATTATTTTCTGTTACCACAAATTCAACCTTACAACTTCACTTAAACACTGAAAACAAACATGAATACGGTTTCAGAAAGGGTAAGATCTGTATAAACCTGTATTTTATCTTCAGTAATTAGAAAATATACCAATCAAAATAACAGCACTGCAAGTTAAATTCATTTTTGCCTCAATGTCAATACATCTAAAAACCTCTTCAATATTATAAAAGATGTCCAGCTTCAAGGCTTCGTTTGACTTCAGTAAAGCCTCAGGTTGAAGTCTTGACACATGTTAGAAAGGAGAAGTACAAAAGTTAAAACACAGCAAACTGAAGTCTTTAGTATGTACAAAAGTGTTCCCCAAGAATGCTAAATTAACTATATCTACAACCAGTCAAGATTAAAGCTTTTAGTAACAATAAAAGCACAAGGTTTACCAATCCTCTCTTTCTCTTCTTTTGGTAATTTAGTATTTCACTACAATTCACAGTTCTTTTAGGAATAACAAATATGACCTCTTAAAAGATTATACCTCCGATTCAAGTCTTCAGGGCATTATTAATGTAAACAGTTGTGCCTGAGGTGCATGAATTAAGTATATTCTGAAATATGGGAATAACAAATATTAAGGCAAGATCCTACTCCCACTCTGCAAGTGTTTGTCAGCACTTCTGAAGCAAGCAAAGCCGGCTGCCAGCCCATCACACCCTGTCACACATTGCTGCTGGTGACTGTTCAGGCTTAACTAAGGTCCCAGTTCCACAGCATGAGTACTCCTAATGAGTTTAACCACTAACTTTGAAGGACCCTAGATTACAATGTCTCAATGCAGCAAGTCATTTGCATACATATAACTTTGCAGATTCGGGTCATCAATGTCATATTTTCCTCTCAACTAAACTGCTTCTAATCAACAGAAGGGCAAAATTACTGGGCAGGGCAGCACGATGTTTAATGATCCGGACACACTATTTAAACCAAAACTTTTGTACATGTTTTAAATCACCCAAATTATTAAACGTAAAAATCAATAACGTGAAGCCAAACCACCTCTACATGAAATGCAATTTAACAGCATAGTCAATGACAGTTTAACAGCTACTCACACTTTGTGCTAACTAAGGTCCCTTGATTTCACAACAGCAGATGTCCCGGTCCTGTCAGTGATTCAAGTCAACTACTAGCGGGCATACACACTTAAAAACCAGAAATGAACCACTGACTTCATTGAAAACTTTGAATACAACACCAATGGGCACTTTGATTATAGATTAGGACAGATATTTCCTAAGATAGCCCAACATAAAACACCAAACACCCTTTTTTTCAGTGCTCTCCTTTGAATTTCTGGAAATTTCTTAAATATAGCACAGAAAGTCGTTTCCTAGATTTTAAAGTTTAAAGGAAATGTTAATTGCCTAGCTACTGCATTTTTCCATCCAAAGAAGAGGAATATTACCATGCAGTTGTTGGAACCGTGGGATCCTAATTATTGTTAGAGGAAAGAGGCAGAGAATCACTCCCATTGTACCGCATACAGTAAAAACAACAAACAAATAACAATCTTTATCCTTTAATCAGATCCATTCTCTTCTTCTAGTCCAACTAACTATCTGAAAATGGCACCCATCCAGAATGTTTTAATCTTGCAGCAGTCAATCCTTTCCCCAGGAAGAGAATACACAGCATAATACTTCTATAACTCACTGTCAAAACAGTTGCTAGGGAAGCCCCACAGTTTGATTACCATTTGCATTCCCTAAAGAAAGAATTATGGATCTGATTGAAATAAAGTCAAGTATCAGAAATTGTGTGTTCCCAAAACAGACATAGTCCTTTTTGTCTATGATAATCTCCTTAGTTCCTCATTAAGTAAAACTTAATCCAAAGTAGGAAGATCAATTTGAGTAACACTTAAAACAATCAGCCCCATGGAAAGCTCAGTCACACTGCAGGGGGGCGGATAGCTCATCTGCCTTCTCAGTATTTGCACAGTACAAGGGAGCTACTATTCCTCCTCTGTGTTTTGGATATTCCTAGCAGCAAAACCAAGATAAAATACACTTAAACACTTCATATAGAAAAAGAATGCAACAAGCAAACAAAATACATTTTGTAAAAGTTGACAAGCTGCCATACAAAGGGTGGGAAAATCAGCCCCTCATGTTCACCGTGCGACCTCGAACCGTTGTTTTGAACAACACATGAACAATCCATCTTCAGAGTTTAACTGAGAGGATGAAATGAGAAGATGGTTTGGTGCTTTCAGTAACTAGCACTGGAGGGGTTGAGGTTAGAAGGGACCTTGAAGCTCGTCCTGTTCCAACTCCCTGCCACAGAGACACCGCAGAGATGCCTTCCACTAATCCAGGTTGCTCCAGGCCCCATCCAATCTGCACTTGGGCACTGCCAGGGATGGGGCAGCCACAGCCTCTCTGGGCAATTCCTGGCACATGGCTGGGCAATCCTGGATAGAATCCTGCTTTGCTGAGCTAAAGTCAAATATCCTAAGGTATCATTTACAGGCTTTTGCATTTGAACATAAGAAATTTAAGATTTTTATCATATATTTTTTAATCAACATTCCATTTAGCTTTCTCTATGTATAACAAAAAAGTAAGGAAGTAAACAACATGATTCAATATATTAATTTAGCGAGTTTTTGGAAGATGTGAGTCTGAGTTATCCCTTACAGCACCCTACAGCTTTCTCCATTCCTTAAGAAATAGTAAATACTTAATTTAACCAACCTTTAGCTTTCTGACTGGTAATACACATCTGCTTATTCACTAGCCCATGTAGAAAGCAAGATATCTGTAACAGTGCAGTGAGCAACTTAACACTGCGCTGCCATCAAATAAATGCTCATATCTGCATTATTCATTTAGTACAACAGAAGTGAAGATGTTCTAACACAAAAGTGCCATAGAATGAATGTTCCCCATGTTAAAACACAGTAGCAGGGCTTTGCTCTGATGATTTTTTCCCCTACCAATGAAAAACAAAGACAAAGCAGTAGCTTGAAACTCTATTAAGAGACTGATATTAGTAGAACAAAATATTGCGATTTCGTTATATCTTAAGGTCCATCAATTTTAGAAACAAGCATTTCAGCCACACATAAAAAAAGCAATATAGTATTTTTTTCTTTTTTAAACCAAAAAGAGATCTGATTCACATGAACAAGGAGATTGGAGCTAACGGTGCAGAAAAGGACTGACAGAAGTCATCTTTCCATTTAGGATTTCTTTGTTTAATAGCATCAATGAAATAATATTTCTGGTTTGAACCTGCATTATAACCGCTAAAATGAATAAAACCCTTCTTGCCTGTATGTAACTAGAACACTTAATTTCACGTTGAAAAATAAATAAACTATGGGCTTGGTAACTTCAGAAAATGTATTCTTTCTCTAACAGGTGGCACCCAAAGCCAGACAAGGCACAGCTCAAACTGAACCTGTACAGAAATTAAACAGTGCCGTATTTTCATCACTCAAGTTATATTTCAGAACAAAGTCGTATTATCCATACAGATAATTCAAAGCTGTGCAAGAAAAATATTTGTCTGTTTATGTGCATTAACACTTTTCGTGCCAATCTTCTTTGCATGCATTTAGATTTCCTCCTGAGGACTCTGTTCTCTAAGATAATGGCCACTCTAGTCTGGATGTAACACCACACACAGCTACAGGTGTAAGCTTAAATGAAGCCAAATATTTGTAAAGTCTGGGTCAATATTATTTGTTCTTAATACCACACAAATATACAAGAGGAAGCAAATGATACTATTTCTAAGATAACTAGCACACATTAAAAAAAACCCAAACAAACAACCCCCCCCAAAACTGTGTAAGTAGAAAGGAAGGCTCCATGGGACTCATACCATCAGTTAACACATAGCTTTCTGATGACAACCTAAAAGCTGCAAGATTCTACAAAAGAAGCATCTTTTCATTAAGCTCTACTTTTCTTCTATGAAAACTCTATTCAGAAAATGTGTTCCTAGGGGTGTAACAAAATAAGGAGGAAAGGACTGGCGTGAGAGCAGAAAATACTTCAGAACAGATATTCAGGAGACTAAAAGAAAATGAATGACAAGAGAAACTCAAGTTACAGAGCTCACAGCCTAGGGACAGACCAGCCCGCAAGGTAAACCAATGCAAGCAGGAGGGCAGATGCTCAGGTGCCTTACTTTTGACAGGGACACTCAAGAGCCCTCAATTAACGATGGCCTCTGCCACCAGATGACCACTCTGATGTGGGAAAGACATTTGTTTCTGTAAAGAGGCATCTCCTCTGATCCAGTGTTGCAGGTCTCCTCCCCACAGCTCCTCTGATAGATCATTTTGTGTTAGCACTTCTTTATCAACTTCAGGCAGAAGTCAGCTAGTGTAGTTTATGCATATGGAGGCACAGTTCTTCTTCATGTGTGCTTCAAGAACATATTATACTGAGAAAGTCCAATTTCTCCTTTAGCTATACTTAAAGCAATTCTGCATCAGTCCTCTCAGAGTTTAACAGATTGCTTCATAATCTAAGCCTAAGGTGAAGACACATGGTAGGGCTAATGGCCCTTAGGGGGAAGAGGAATGTGAATAAGCAGGAGCTTGTGAGTTTGTGCTGCCACCAAAGGCTCTGTACCACTGCACCTTAACCTGGCCTGGCTGATTGTTCTCTGACAGTAGCATAGCTGGAGTCAGAGAAAAACATTTGCTCGCACCCTATGAGAGAGCAAGCAAGGAGGACAGATAATTCATATGATTTAGGAGCTGCTGCAGGTTGTTTTGTTGGAAGCATCATTATCATTTTGTACAGCTTTTGACAGTACTGCTAGGCCAAACCTGCAGAGTTATGTGCAGGAAGCATCTGGCACACCTTCACCTTAACACAGAATGTTGCCCAATACTTTACTAGAAAACACTAGGCATGCTTGTCTGAAAGCCTCTTATTTACAGCCCTAGGAAACATACAGTCCGTAAATAAGAATCAGTCTTTTTGCACATACATTTTCTTTGTTGCCTCCTTACTGGTAAGGATCTCTAGATTTGAGTTTGAAATTCTGCATCTCTAGTCTGATAAGAGAGATACAATTTGGTCAGTTTTTTTCCAAGCCTCAAACAGGGCCTAGTAAGTAGATGAGCACTATTTTCTTCAGCTTGAGAACTGCTGAAGTCAATAGGAATTGCAAAAGACTTTGGCAGGCCTTCACCTGTTCCTGAGCAGATAAAAGCACCTGCATTTCCCAGAGCTGGGGTTTTTTGCTTCTAGGAGTTGTGAGGGGGTATTCTGTGCTTTGTGTTTTTCTAAAGGTCGTTAGTTTCTACAAAAATTTCTTGCAACCTTAGGACATGAAAACTCACAGAACAGAACGACAGCTAATCAGACAGCCCACTCTGCTTCTCCTCACGTCCTCTCACCCCGTTGTCCATTTGGCTGCTGCTGAGCTGCCGGGTTTTGTAAGATGCAACAATATCCAAGAGTAACTTTGACTTGAAGGTGCACAGGTGCAATGCAGCCTGGTTTCACAATTAGCAAGCTTCAGCTCAAACGCTTTACTTAGGGACTTCCCTTCACTAGGCACCTATTTCTACCTTCTCACAGCAGTGTGCTAGTCCCAAACAAAATGCCAACAAAACATTCCTGCTTGACACACTATAAGCCAAATAAATATATTAGTACAGGATTCTTTTGTTTTTCCAAGAAAAGGTTATTTTTCTTAAACATCAATCAGCACCTGAGCTTTTACTGTCCTCCAGCAAGCTGTCGTTTCTCCAGTCTCTGTTTTGCTAAAACAGGTACCCAGGGTAAAACATCTCACATTGCTGCCAAAAGAGATCGCCCATCCCTCTGCATGCTGCTGCTTGCAAATGTCTTAGTGTGGGTCATCAAGGCAGAAACAGTGAGCTGGATTAGGACATTGATCTAACTACAAAAAGAGAGCGCATGTTGTGGGGAGGTTTCTGGGGAAACTGGATCAATTTTGTAATCTACCTCACTGTACATTTGCAAGATTATGTTTGCTGGCACAAGGAAAGCTGGAGAGAGATCATGACACAGTAGCACTGTCCTTTTCCATTGCAGCTGGTCATGATCCAGATTGAAGTGGCTGTTTAACCATGGTTGCACCTTGCAAATACGCGTATCTGGTGCCTCGGAGCCGTGGGAGAAAAAAATAATGAAAATGCAAACAATTTGGCACTATTCAAATAGCTTTCCTCTACATTTTGTTTTCCCACACAGAGAAACCTATATCCATGATAGAGCAATAATTCTGAAAGATACTCTCTAAAACTTAAAATGTCTGTAAAAATTCTTGCTGAAGCAGCAAAATGTCGGTATACGACTACTTCAGAAACACACCTTCTGTTAGGCACCACACCTCTCCAGTTCAGCAATAAAAATGCAGCAGAACATTCACTGGTTTATAAGCCAAATGAAATTACAGTTTCCAGATTACCCAAAGTCAACTGTATCATGATGGACAGAGTTGATGGACGTCAACATGATGGTTTGCAGTACCTTTTGAAATAAAACTGTAGGTTCTGGTATCGGAGGAGAAAGGCAGGTATCAAACAGTTTTCCCTGTACAAGCTAAACAGCTGCTCCTTTGTTCAGTCAGCATGCCACGAGCACCGCTCTTCTCCAGTTATTTTTTTCCAAACCTTTGTAATTGCAGTACCTGCAAGAGAGTTCCCCTAAAACAAGTAGTACTAAAGACTTCCAAAAAGAAAAAAAGGAAAAGCTAAACCAAGGCAACACCATTTTTATGACTGATCATCACAATTCCACCTGTCCAAGGAACACTCATTCTGTGCCAATAATTTCCACTTTCTAGCCACAGTTCCCAAGAGCTTATATTACATGAGAAAAACTCAGTAATCTTGCAAACAGAGAAATAATCACAAAAAGTCAGGGATGCCGATTTTCTGCAACGACTGTGAAGGTTCGTGGAATACAAAAAAAATTACTACCATTTGTATCATTCCAGGATAGATAAAATGAAGCAGAAAAATGTATTAATGACTTGAAATACTGGAGGAGCACAACATAGGACCGCTGCTTTCCAAGTGATGCTGAGAATGAAAAGATCATGTTACTTTCAAGCCACATCCTGAAGAAACTTACTGAACAGAAACAGCACTTGTTTGTTGCTGATCCTGAAACTGAAGTGAGTTACAACACCTCCTTGACAAAAGCTACTATCAGTGAATGGAATAAGAAATCAAAACAATCACTATACTGTGGAGCTCTTTGCATTGGAATGCTGAAATGAGACGCCTTTCCATAACACTGGGCTCAGTACAGCGATAGATGGGTGGGAACTAATGGCCTGGGATCTGCAGCAGTCAAATTAGATAATGTATTGGCTGCTCTGAGTGCCAAGACAAATTCAGAAAGCTATGTCTGACTAATACCAGCCAGAATGAAATAGCTGCTCTTCACTGGAAGTCACATTTGCAATCTGACAGGACCTCAAAATGTTATTTTTAATTCTTTAAACTTCTGTTGTGACAAAACAAACTGTCTCAACGTCATTTTCTCCTCATCCTTATTCTTTCTTACCCTTTCCCATCTCACCTCAATGGCAAACTGAAATACAGAAAGACCTTGCAATGCATGTCTCTGCAGGGACACAGGGCACTTGGAACAGCCTGTTGCTAATAACGGTGAAGGCTACAGCCATCCCTTGGAAATGCCCCAGAATCTGGAAGGCCTGGAGATGGCATGATGCCACCTTCCATGTCCTGCCAGTAGGCTGTGCTTCCCACTGTCACGACCATAACATTCAGAAATGGTTCAATTTACCAGGAGAGCAACTGAGCTTGTTCATTTTCTAAAAGCTGTTATCTGTGGAAGCCAAGACAACGTAACAAAATCCAAATTACAGGTTAAAAACAGTTCAGACTGATTTGAAGTCGATTTAATTAATTCCATACACCTTTGTTAGAGGCAGCCTTGCAGCTAATGAAAGTCATTGCTCTCACAGGTTCTGTGCTTTGCCCTCCCTTTCTTCTACCTCAATTATCCTGATCGCACATTTAATCTCTCCTTTTCTTGTGGTCTCATTTCTCTCTTGTTACTCTCTGTTTTACTAAGTTTCTGCCGTCATTACTCTAAACTTCTGCTGCTTATTTCCTAGAAGGAGGCCACCATTCTGGTTTGGTAACATTTTATATCCACTTCACATAGTATGAATCCTGAGACTTCCAGGGCACCAGGAACCAAGACCCCTGTGTAAATCTGTCAAGTGTTTTGCATTTGGCATATAATCATACTGTAGGAATTTCTACCATTTTAACCCATACCAAGGACAACAAGTATCTCAGAGGTACAAAATTATACCAATAACCTACATAGTTTCCAGGACAGCCGATTACATTCCAAGTGGAAAATTAAGAGAAGGGACTACATGAATTCTGAGTATACAGGTGACTCTCCATGTCTAGCTTTTCACTCCTACTTTTTACCCGCAGGTCTTTTCTGCACAGGCAGCAAGGACATACTTCTAGCTGTAGTGTCAGCACTGATTGAACCACATCAGAGCTGTCAAGTGTCCTTATGCTAAGCTAATAAACCAGAGAACTAATGTGGATGAAAAAAAAAAAGACACCAGTAAACGTAACTGTTATTTTTCATCAGCATTCTTACACAGGGGGAAGGGGTTGAGTAAGACAACCTCTTAAGACAGCAAAAGCTGCTCACTCAGTTACCCCTCAAATACACATTAGTCTAAGGAGAATACCTGGAGCCTTAGTGAGCTGGACAAGTGTCAGGAAAAGATACAAGGCAAAAGCATAAAGAGTAAAACGAGAATACATGCACTTGTGGGAAGACTCAAATGGTAACGAGGTCTGTGCTTCTTTCAGGCGTTTGCAGCCTCATTATGACACTAGTCAATGAAGTGGCAAGCGTCCTGCCAACTGTGACAGCGCTGGCCCGCGAGGAAACGGTACCAACCAGAAACAACAGAGAAACGCGGGGAGGGTTTGTGTTCAGGACTCAGAAAGAAGACCACGCATTTCACACACATCCCCTTCACTCCAAACCCCTGTTTTTGCACTGTCTTACACCATCTTCAGATACGTTGAGCTTGTCTTTTCTCCCTCTACAACTCTCTGTGCCGTAAACAGCTAGACCAGGACTGGAAGCTCCAAAACGCTGAGATTTTAAACCCCGACAGGAGGTATTTACAAGCTCCGTAACGTCCGCCGCCAGGCTCCGAGCGGGCGGCGCTGCCGACGGCGGCCGGCCCAGACGGCTCTCGCGGAGCAGAGCCCCGGCGGCTGAGCCCGGCCGGCGGCGGGGGGACGGGGACCCGTGCGGCAGCCGCGCGCGGACACTCACCGCAGCCGGACGGCGGATCCGCCGCTCGGGGCTCGTCCTTCCGCGCCGTTGCCGGCAGCGACCCGTGCCGTGCCGTGCTGTGCCGTGCTGTGCCGTGCCGTGCCGTCCCGTCCCGTCCCGTCCCGTCCCGCGGTGCCGCGCTGCGCTGCGCTGCGAGGAGCCGGCGGCGCGTCCCGCCCGCGGCCGCACGGCATCGGTAACCGCGGCAACCTGAAGTCGGGCGGCCATTGGCGGGTTTGGCGCGGGGCAGCGGCCAATGGGGAGCCGCCGTGTGCGGCGCGCGGCCAATGGGCGCGGGCGCGGGGCCGGGCGCCGGGCTGACGTCACGCGCGGGGCGGAGCGC
>WBNH01001995.1:212668-297301 GCA_013401255.1 Urocolius indicus
CGGGGGCGCGGGGCGGCAGCGCCGCAGAAACTTTGCGGGTGGCGGCCCCGGGCCGGGCTCTGCCGGCGGGGCGGCCCCGGGCACGGCTCGCTCTGCCGCCAGCGCCGCGTTGCCGTGCCGGGTTGCCCGTGGCCCTCGTTCGGGGCGGGCTCCCGGCGCCTCGTGCCTCGGACGCGATTTAAACGTGGGGATTTCTCGTAGCCTTCGCGTGATCGCTAAACGTCAGCCGAGTAGCGGCAGCGGGCCGAGGACCCTCAGTCCCCACCGAAGGGGAGCACGACCGCTGTGCCCAGGAACTTTTTGCAGATTGGTGTGTCCCCCCTCCCCCTTTAAAAATGAAAACAAGTAGGAGAGAAGTAGGTGAAATGCACGACTTGAGCGTGTCCGGGTGAGCGCCGTGGCACGCGTGGGCATTTTCGGGCTGAAGGACTTTACCTGCCGCGATGAAGCAGGCGTCCCCGTGCCTCAGGCGCTCTGCAGCGGCCTGACAAAAGGTGTAAGCCGATCTGTAGGTGCGTGTCGCTGAACGCAGCTACCGTGTCTGAAGCTCGGACAGCTGGGAAATGAAGTCATGGAAGAATAAAATTGATACTGACGCTGAACCCTGACTGTTTCTGCCAGAAATTGTGCTTATGTGGTTGTAATTTATGTAGAAGGAGAACACAGTTTAGGAATTGAGCTCTCTCTGGTCCTTTTCCCTTCCTGGCTCATGCTGCATTTCACCAGAGGACTGGCTGTTTCTGAACTGCTGGAGTTTTGGCCCTAGACCTTTGTGCTACTTTCTTTTTTTTTTTTTTCTTTAACTAACCTTCTGCTCCGTGTTAATTTGACATTAGTCATTGCTTCAAGATTCGACTGTTTGAAGGGAAAGGTGTGGCTGGACTTGCAGTAATGTTTCATTAACCAGCTTTCCAGTCTTTTCAGCATTCTCAGTTTTTGGTAACTTGGACTTTAGAAGACAAGGAGGATAACATTTTGTCCTTTGACGTTTAACCGTTGTTTTGAAGTAAATGCTAATAATGTACTAAGATAAAAATATGAGGACCTGCTAAATGTTGTACTTCAGTCTATGGAGATCCATGAATTTAGTCTGGTGTTATCACATTTAAAATGGGAGGAGTGTGTTCTGGGGGCAAAGGCTTATTGTTGATGCTGACATGCTGTAGTGCCTCGGTTAAATATTACCGTATTACATGCAGATGAATGTAGCCTGTCTTGGGAAGACAGATTGCAGCAACTTCCTCATTTTGTTTAAATTGGATGCAAAGTGCCATCTTCATACTGAAATAAGTTGCTATGAGGATTTTTTAGTCAAGCTAGAAGAGCGGATGGGCCTTTTGCAGTAGAAGTGATGGATTTGTTCCTTGCATTTTGTCAGGTATTAAGGATAAAGAGTAATAGTGACAGTAGTTATACTGTAAAACACAGCAAACTTTGTGAGAGTAGTCTAAGAGACGTGAATCTGTTCTGATTTTTCTTAATGTGTTGACAGTGACACATCCTTTGTTTGCTTTTTTTTTAATAATGATGTATCCTTTTGTAACGAACAGATGAATTCAGTCGCACAATGTCAACAAGGAAACTTACAGCAGCTTTATGTACTAGCAAAATAGCATCTATGATGCATTTGTGGGTATTTTCTGTGTTAAACGGTAGAATGTGCTGTGTAAAAATAGAAATCTTGGTCTGTAAGCTGTCAGGTGTTCAGTGTAGGAAATCTGCATGCCTTCTCAGGGGAGGAAACAGTCTGCATATCACAGAATCACAGACTCTTAAGGGTTGGCAAGGACTTTGAAAGATCATCTAGTCCAACCTCGCTGACAGAGCAGGGCCACCTAGGTATTAACAATTAAAGAAACATGAGTAAGAACATTATGTACTTTTGCTTCACTTCATGTAGATTACTTCAACACGTTTATAAGAGATGTCAAGCTAAAGCAGTTCCAAAAGGTAGGACAATGCTCTGTGAGTGTTGTCTTGATTTCATTGTTTTTCTTAACCGTGATGCTGAAAGTGAGCAAGTTCTGCAAGAGTTTATCTGTTTGATTATTTGATGTGAGACAGCACTGCCTACTTCAGGGATCCCAGTGAACCTAACAAAGTTGTTTTAAGTGTAATCAAGGATAACTTCGTTTTTTACGAGAATGTAGCTGTTGTCCTGTGGTATAGCAAAGACCTCTGAAAGACAAGCAGAGCTTGTGATACTTGTCTGGAAAAAACTATGGATGAGCCTGTTGTCATATTTCGTGTTGCTCTCATTGGTTTTCTTAGTGTTTTGAGACAAGTCAGTGAGCCCAGGTTAAAGCTGGAGTCCTCTGTATGAGAAACTGCACTCCTTGTAATCTATTTGCCACTTAGTTAATCAGAGCAGTCCCCATAAGCAGAGAGGCTCTTACAAATAATACACCAACTTGGTGGTGGCAGGGAAACCCAGAGGGTGACCTGGGACCCTGTTTGGTAGGCAACCTGTTAGTGCCTTCCTTCCCCTGCGGGCTCAGCCCCAAGGAGTGCAGAGCAGTGACTTCATTTGCCAGAAGTCGACAGGAAACAACTTGTAGGAGTTGGTGCAAAAAGGTGTTTTTCCTCCGGTATAAAAATGAAGTTTAATTCTCCATAGTAACTTGTGTTGGAGTGGTTCAAAATTCTGGAGTTCTCAGCAGTTTTTGTTAGGTTTGTGTGGGTTTGTTTGGTTTTTCTTCTCGTCAAAATCAAGGTGGCAAATGATTATGAACGTGGCATGTACTGTCACTCCAAGGGTAAACTGAACTGGTTCAAAGTTTTCTGATTGAGGGGGTAGGGGGAGTTAGGCTGGCATAGCTTTATGTGCAAATGAGCAGAAAACCACCGAAACGAGCTTTGGGCATGGCTTGTAAATATTCCTTGCCACTGTTCCTGTCTTGATGGAAAATCTGACAATAATGACTGTGACGAGTAAGTACCCAACAGCAGCTGAGCAGAGACACAAAGCCCACGGAAACAGCCCATTTCCACAGCATCTGCACTCTGTTCCTGCACCAGAACCGCACCAGAGCAGTGTTCAAAGGGAGCTGGGGTTCTGTCCACACCAGGTTGTTCTCTGGGCATGCTTGGTAGCTTTTCTGATTCCCAGCTGTTTCCCAAGGCCTCTGGTATGTCCTAGTTTGTTGGATAACTTTTGGTGTTATTTTTATCCAAATGAAATGCTCATTTATTCTGCTCAGGGGAGAGGTTGATAGGGAGAAGGAGGTGCGTGAGGACAGCCAAAAACTGCCTCTGGTGACATCCCCAAAGCTTTGTTTGCGTGGAATAAAATCACAGCTTCTTGTCAGTTAAAATCTTTGCAGCTGGCACCTGTGCTCAGACCTTTGCTCCCTTCCCACTCGCTGCCTCTTTGCCTCTCTGCCCTTAGTACCTCTCTCCTTTGTCTTCCAAGGCAAGGGGAGACATGTGCATTCCAGGAAGAAGGAAGGACTCCTTCAGTTTCACAGTAGGTTAATATATGTATGTTTCAATACTGAAATCCTCAACACTGTCATTAAAAGGAAAGGCTTATGGAGAAAGCTGAGCGGTGTCTTGCAGGGATTTAATTGCTCTCTGAGCTGCTAAAAGCAGAAGGGACGTGCCTTTCCAGTCTGGCTGTGCTCTGCGGAGGAGTGGGCATGTGTCACAGGGTCAAGGAGGTGACTCGAGCACAGGCTTGTCCTCCTTTCAGGATCGGCTCCATGAGTCAGCCCTCGCTTCCTGAAGAGCAGTGTATCCATGGCGGCTGGAAAAGCAGGACTCTGTGAACCAGCTCAGCCAGTTTGCTGCCTGCCTTGCCTCTCCTCCTCTTGAGTCAGCAGAGGATGGTGAATGCAGATGCTTTGGCTGAAGTGAGAGGGGGAGAATTTCTGTGGCTATCTTTACCTTTCTAGTCCTTTCAATTGCATCCCCACTCTTACAGGCAAGTGAAGACAACATCACTACGAAGATCTTACCTAGAAACTGAAGGACAGTTGACTTCCTGTATAATGCCCTTTAAAAATCATTTTAACTATGCCTTTATTCTAGTGGAGAAAATAAACTCTGAATTATTACTTTGTTTGAGGGTGACGGGTCACTCTTTAAGGAACAATTAAGACTTCTTCCCCCCTACCCCTACTTCTGCTTTTAAAAGGCTTGTGATCTAAGTGTTCTAACTGAAATGTAGTGGGGTTTTGTGAACCTTAAAGCAACAGTATAGGTAATCTAATGTTCTGATTGGTATTGTGATTAGCTCATTATTAAAGAGAAAAAAAGGAATCTATTGTGAGTCCTTTGAAGGTGTGCAAGCTGCAACTTGCTTTCTGCATCACAGCTCAATAGGGGGATTTTTAATATATTTACTGTTTATGCAGCCGTGGGGTGGTAATTGTGGGCAATGAATAATATTTCCCTTTAGCTATTGGATCTGCAAGAGCAGATGGTTCATAGATACTGTGTAGGCTGTATAATTAGCTACCCTTTATTGTTTGTTGTATTTGTAAATGGGAGTTAGGAACGCTGGGTCCACATTCTCTTGTGGTTGAGGTACATCTTGGAGCAGTAAGTGGGAAAGCTCTGGTGGCATTCACTTGTCTGGACAGTACTTGTGCTAACTGGTAGCAGGACTGCACGCAGCAAGAGTGGCGCTGGGCAGTGTTGGTTCAGTCCAGTAAATGTCCTTAGCTTAGCTGGAGCCATCTCCAGAGGCAGTAGGAGTGAGACAGAGAACATCCTGGAAGGAGATGAAGGAGCTGAAGGCAAGAAAGTAGAAGCAGTTTTTCTAGTGCCAGGCAGGGGAAGAAGCAGCAGAGATCTGGAGGAGCTGGGGTTTGCGGTGCCACACGTTGCCTTTTCTCAGCTGAAGCTCAGATGTAAGGAACAGGGAAGAAGTACTAGAAAAAAAAATCTGGATTTCTGTTTGTTTGCACGAGTGTTGGAAACTTTTCCTCTCTTTGCCTTCTTAACCCCATGGTGCTGTGTACGTGGCGTGGAAAGCCTTTGGCTGTCACCTGTGCTATACTTGGAACATGTTTTTTTTTAAATAAATGCACCCAAAAGCATTTACATTGCATGTGTACAAATAGAAGACATATAATCTATGTGTTAATTTGCCTTCAGTGATTTTACTTACACCGTCTCTGCTAAAACATAATATGAACAGTAGACTTTCCATTTTGTGATGCGTTTCTGTGCTCTTCCTGCACAGAAAGGCGGCTCAAGGCCAAGGCGATGAGTCCTGAGCACTCCTGAAGGAAGTCTTTTCAATTCCCAAACCCTGTTCTTTGTTTTCTTCTATTGGCAGAATTTTCTGTTGTTGTGTACCACCTGAACTGAGCACTTGTGCACTTGTTATCATGAAGGTAAACCTGACTGGTGAAAACTAGTAAACTCGCAGTGGCTCCCTTGAGCCTGTTAATGGGGGTGTGGGGCTTATGAAAGCTCCACGCGGTGTGTGCGCAGCCGGGTCAGCTGGCAGACTCCCCGCTTGCATTCAGCTTCCAAAGGAAAGCTCAAAGAAATACAGGTGCAGGATGCAAAGTCCCAGATATTTCGTTCTGAATTGATTTGTGCGTGCAATGCTAGTACTGATGCACTTTACTTGGCGTGCTGAAATTCACCGGCTCCACTTACATTGACTTGTACTTTGTAGTGGCAGGTTTTGTTGTTAAGGAAAAATAAGAAGAGTTCCCTGATCTCCGAAACAATTTCAAATGATAACTCCTTAACTTCCATATCAGTGTGGCATGCTTAAAAATGAAGTGATTCATATTTTTAACAAAAATAAATCCAAGCTGGTGTAATGTGAAGGATTTCAAGGGCTCAGGACGGCTGAAGTGCTGGAGCATTGATTGGAGACGTTCTGTGCACAGGTATGTTTGTGTGTCACGGTTTGCTCATTGTCCTATGCAGATTCCTGCTCAAGGTTTGCATCTGAAGATAAATAGGGAGAGAAGTCTTAAATAGACTGAATATTTCCATATGGTTTTCATGTAAAAAACAAACTTGCCAAATTTTGTCCTTAAAGAGATGAGTACCAAAATGACGGTACATCATGAAAGGAGGATTCGTTGGTGCTGTAATAGTGCCCAAGCTGCAAACTGATGTGCCTTTCTATGAAGTGGAGGGAAATCCATGCTACGTAGAGCTTACAAACACAGAGGCCAAACTTGGTCGGATAGTTGAAAGAAGAGGAGGAGGAAGTACCAAGGCCGTGAGTTTTTGCAGTAAGTACCTCCATCCAGGGTGCTTGTGACCCAGTAATAATGCTGAGTTGTTGGTCTATTATTTGATGCAGCCTTAATCTAGGATACACTAGCAGAATTCACCATCTGTTGCTGCTCTATATCCTTCATATTGAGTTTTGTCCTCAGAACTGATGAGATGAAAATAATCAGTGCCATATTCTAGCCGAAACAGGAAATATTGGCATGGGAGATGATTTATACGGTACATCACTTGTTTCTGGGAATGCGTGTGTTGCAAACAAGATGAAAAAGACCTTGAACCTGGACATTTCAAATTGGCTCATAGATCTGTGAGATGTGTCCATTTGCTTTGTGCTATTTGGACTATCCAATAAAGAGGTAATTGCTAAGTCTTCTTAGTTTTGCTGTAGTTTCTTCGCATGAATCACAGTAACAGCATACACTGAAATTTGTGAGGTTTTGCTGATTCAATATGCTATTTTCTAGAAGACTCTTCAAAAATCATCGTTTAGCATTCTTTACAGAACAGAAGGACTGATAGGAAATGTTACTGTGGTTCAAACACTGGACTTCTAAGGAAGTTTTGAACTTCTGGTTGAGGCTGCTGCTTATTCTGGGATGCTTTTTTCTTCAGGCTGATGTAATCAATCTTCCAATACCGAGAGAGGTTTTTGGTAATGTTGTGGAACACAGGATATTTTTAACCAACACAGTAGATTCACTAATTCATGTGCTGATGCTGAAATAGAAAATAACCAAAACCAAAAAACCCACCCCAGAGATATTCGTTAACTTTAAATATGTTGTTGAAATAGCAAGGCAGACTGAGCACAGGAATCGGATTTGTATGAGCTGTTGAGTTTTACTTTCCCCAACTCTGAGTACTTGGATAGGAGCAGGAAGACCACTGACAGTTGCTTCTACGCTAATGGAGCCTGGGAATTTACTTGCACAGTGTAGGAAGATAACGCTTTTTACTGAACTTAATATATTTATTGAGATTAATAATGACTAGGTTTCTCTTTACTGTGATAGATGTAAAACAAGGTACCTTAAATCACATATTACCTGCTTTTGAGAAGTGTATACTTCATCAGTTCAGTTTAGAAAGCTTTGCCTTATTTGAACTGGAGCAAGTGCTGTTTGAGCGATGTTGCTTGATGTGGTATTTGATAATATATTATTGTCTTTTATTATTATGGTATTGGTTTATTCTGTGATATAAATGTTTATCGATCTATTTCAGAAGGGTTGAAGTTTGAAACAAAAAAAGGAAGAAACATGAATCTTTGCTTTAGATACTGTAATTTTTCTAGAGTTTTCCTTTGTTTTCCCCTGCATCTCATAGCATCAAAGGCAACAGAACAAAAATGTCTTGTTGTGGTGATATTCCTGAGAATTTTTGTTAGAGGGAATTGAAAATAATGCTTGATGGGTGGCATTGCAGGCTGTGTGATTTTTCACACGTTCAAGTTGTATCCATTTCAGTAGGACCATTTGATTAAAAGATTGTTCATTAGTTCCTATTGTTGGTCCCATGGGTACATCCTCACAGGTTAAAACTGTTGATGGAGAAATACCGGGTTTGCAGACTTTGTGTGGAAATTAATGTCAAGATGCATCAATACAAATAATAAACATATGTAGTGTCACCACTAGAGACATTTTTGTAGGAGATTGGTTGTAAGTTGCTGGTTTGATTGCTTTAAAGAACACCTGTGAGTCCTCAACTTCTTGGTGTTAGGGCTTTTTTTTTTCTGGCATTTACTGAACAATGTCTTTCTAAATTGTTTGTTCTCAAACTTGTGTGTTATGATTGAGTACTGTGAAAACACAGTATCTTGCTATGCAGCCACTTTCTGCACTTTCAAGCATAAACATCATCTTTCCCTTGTGAATGGAAGACAGGGTTAATGATACTTCAGAAGAGTGTCACTGCGTGAGAACTTACAGCAGCACCTCCTTCCGTCGCAGCTGTGATCAGAACAGCAGCTCAGAAACATTTCCTCTTACAGTCCAACAGTGGAAAGTGTTCTTGTATAGGGGTTTTTTTGTTCAAAGTGAAGGACTCGCTGACCCTAACCAGATAACTTCTTCAATATGTCATGCTTATTGTGGAGCTGAATAATTGGGTCTGTATGTTGCTAAGCAAATATTTTTCCCCCCAAGTTCAATGATACACATAAGCAGGCGATGGGTGAAAACATGTTATTGTTGTCTGTGTGGCAAACAGTGACTTGCCTGTTTAGACTTTTCTTTCAAAATATTTGATGTGTCTGTCTCGCTTCCAAACCTTCAGATGGGCAAATTTAAACATGTTGGAGGAAGGGGATGCACTGCTGCATGTACTCCTTTTCTGCTCTTTCCCTGAGATCTCATGGAGGTGGCTTTAGCTTCACTCTCCTGACTCAAAGGGAGCCTGTAGCTGACTGAAATACTTGTGATAGGGGTTGGACTAGATGATCTCGTCCCTTCCAACCCTGCCGTTCTATGATTCTATGTTGCACAGAATTATCGCCACTCTCTACAACTACCTGGAAGTGGGTTGTAGTGAGGTGGGGGTTGGTCTCTTCTCCCCAGTAATGGATGAGAGGACAGGATGAAACAGCCTCAAGTTGCACCAGAGGAGGTTGAGATTGGAGCTGAGGGAGAACTTTTTCCCTGAGAAGGAATGTCAGCCCCTGTGCCAGGCTGCCCAGGGAGGTGAGGGAGATCTTGCAAAGCCATGGAGCTGAGGTGTTGAGGTCTGTGGTGGCAGTGGCACGTGAGGGGAGGGGTTGGATTTGATGGTCTTAAAGGTCTTTCCCAACTAAAACAATTCTATGTTTCTAACTTTCTGCAGTATAGGATTTGTGTGTAGGTTTGTATGTTGTCTTCAAGCAGAATGATGTGCAAATTTACTTGGGTAGGGAACATTGAGCACCTCCCCCAAGTAAATCATCATTTAATTGTTTTCCAGTGTCAAATTGTACCTTTAAATGTGGTGGAACCTAAAGACATGATTCTAAATATCCTGAAGACGTCTGGATGGCCTTGGCTTGTTAGAGTGCTGTGGGAGAATGCTAAATGTAGTAATAGCTTTGATTATTAATAAGTTCAGCTACTGAAGGAAAGCAAGCAAATCACCTTGATTTGGCCTTAATATTTTCCAGTTACCAAGATTCCAGCAGGATATGAATCAAAACAATACTGACTGTAAACACATCCCAGAAGAGCTGGCTGCTTTCTGCTGTTTTAACTGTGTGATGGAAGTAGCTTGACTTCCTTTATGGTAGATATGATGTTATTTGTATGAATAAGAAAAAATAAATATCTAAAAATAAACAATAATTTGAAAAATACCGATGTGGTAAGAAGTTGCCCTAAGGATCCTAACAGTGAAATTAAACCAGTGAAGAAAACAGATACCAGTAACTATTTTTGTTAAATGGTACATTCAGAGTATTCCTTTTTCTTTACCAAGACTCTCGTTACACTGAGAAGCTTCCTCATTTACAGCTACAGATACAAATTTCTTTGTGGTCATTTAAGATCTATTTGATCTTCCCTCAGATTTCTCCTTATCCTCATTTTTACTCCCAGCTATTCATAGAAAACAATATCTCCTCAGTCTCTGTTTTGTAAGGTTTTCTGTCAAAAGGGAGGGCTTGGTCCCTTTATCATCATGACAGCCTTTGAATTCAGTCAGACCAGCACAACTAGCTGCAAGTGTGAGAAACAAGACCTGTACCAGGCACTGTGTTAACTTGAATTTTGTTATAAGGGAAGCAACGCTTTGCAATCTCTGCTAGAAGTGTGGTTTTGATGTATTCTGCTGTGGCCATGTCACAGGAACAGCCAGCAAGCCCATATTCTGCTCATCAGTTTATTCTTTGTGGTTACTTTATTGCCTGTTACAGGAACTTTCATTGGTCACTATCTGGGTAAAAGGACAGCAACAAAAGTGGTTCCTGAAGGTCTTGCATAAGAATGTGTCTGCTTAATGCCCCAAGCCCTTTTTGCCTACCAAAGCCCCCTTAGATTTGGAAGATGTATGAAAGCTGGCTATTTTGACCATGTTGAACATGGTCAATCACAAGGAAATTCTTAACGAAGAAACTTCTTTCCAGATGGAGCTTAACACTGATTTTTTTGTCTTCCCATAAACATTCTAAATACAGAATCATAATAATTTGAAAAGAGACTATGTTTAGGTTATTCTGTCTTGGGAAGCCAGTAGGGTATTGCCTGACCGTGTTTTCTCTACAGAAGAATGTTTTTGTTAGCCATGGAATGTCTTTGGTGTTTTAGCAAGTCTTGCTTGGCTTGTTTGAAATTTTCGCATAATTCTGTTGTTAGTTGACTTGGAAAACAACAGTTCTCAAAGTTCATGGACACATAGATTTCTACTTTCCCCTTAGGCTGCTCTTTTTCACTTATGTCTCTTAAAGTAGGTATACTTCCCAGATCAGTAACTGTTGATGTAGACATACGCTGCATGTTTCTGTGTGTCATCCCTTCCCCTGCTTTGGATAGAGACAGATGTGTTTGGTAGCACTAGCATCAAACAGCTCTCCTGTGCTCAACCGGTTGATTTCACTATGCTGTTTTCTGTTATTCTTCTCAAGTCAACAACTACAGCTACATGCTTGCCTACCTGAATTATCTTTCCATTTGAACTTTAAATCAGTCTGTAACAATGTGTTCCATGGCTATTTTGGCAACTGGTATTTTCTTCTGTCTTGTCTTTTAGACTCAAGTTTGTTCAGTAAGTAAACTTTCTGTTGGTTTAATTGCTCTTTCGTCACCATATCCATGAAATGAATACCTGTGCCCCACCATTGTGATGATCATTCATACATCAATCGATGTCTAGAAAAGCTAGGTTTTACAGGACCAGGTTTACAGGGGCTCTCGTTCCTAATAGTTTCCACCCCAAAGTTTGAGAGGCCACAACTAACAACTGTCTATTGTCTGCTACTGGAGATTCACTAAAAAGTGTTAATGATTGTGCTGTAAGCTCTGTGCTTTTTGACAGGAAGGAACACCAGTTACACATATCATGATAGCCAGAGAGATATCTTCCCTCTGAAGCTGGAAGCTGATAACGTGGCTATTCTTTTTAATTTCACTTTGGTCAGTGGGTCTTACATTGAAGCATTCAGTTTCCAACTGATGAATTGTAAGTCTCTTCTGTTAAGGAAGGCTTGTTGTTTAAAATTTGTAGCTTTGAGCATGCTGTACTTGGCCTGGACCCAAGTCTTTCCATCATTTGCAAACAGATCATCAGAGAGGTTAGGTCATGAGTTCTCCAGAATTCAGTATGAAACCTGACATTCGTATTGCTATTCCAGTGAATAAAAGTGTTTTTATTTAATGAAGGCTAAGCTGGGGATAACGAGGTCTACAGACTCGGGCCGCTCCTGTGAGGTGTTTGTTGGTGACAGCTATGGAACAAGTAACCAGCCTTGTGTCAGAGCTTTTGTCAGTTGTACTATGTTTTCCTTTGTTTAAACACTTTCTATTTCTAGTTCCTATTGAAGATAGGAGTAGGAATGACCTTGGGTTTGAAAGAATGTCAGACTGGCTTCTCCTGGATGAGGGCTGGCTCCCTGGCATCAGTCTCAGCTGTGGAGACAGGCCTGACCCCTGAAGCACAGGCGTGCCTGGCAGCATGGTGTGGAGCCCTCCTGCTGTCCCTGGCGCTGGGAACACTGCAGCAGCAGCCATCTGTGGGCAGGATAATCCTCCTGGGATGAAGCCAAGCTTGTTCCAGACCAGGTTATCATCCTTGTGTGGTTCTTCTGTGTCTGCATTTCACTGCGCCAGGCACAGATACTTCCTTTGGTGGTGGCTGGCCTGTGTTGAATGCCAGCATTGCTCAGATCCCTGTGTGCTGTTCTGCTAGGCTCAGGACAGAAACTCTCCAGAACAGCACAGGCATGTTACTCCTATTCGTTCAGCTGCAAGTAAATGCTAGTTTTTAAGATGACTGTAAATGATGAGTTATGGGACTGCTGGCTTATTCCATGTATCTGATTAAGTTATTGGGCATATCCTTCCTGTGGCTTGGCAAGAGGATGTTGACAAGCAGCAACAGCATCAGTATTAAAACCAGATAAAAACAAGACCGGGTAGTATGTGAGTGTATGTGTGTGTGTTTACCTTACCATGTTTGGACAGGTTGGTCTGAACCCTGCGTTAATAACCTCACTGAAGGTTTTTAAAAACATACAAATTTTAACAGTGTTCATCAGAAGGTGTGTTGAGAATTCTCTGAAGTTAACCAGCAGCATTACTGTAGAGAAACACGTTACAAACTCCATTAGCCGGTGCAAGGAAGCAACGTGTGTAAAGTTTTATGTGAGGAAATAATTATACGCAGACTATATCATGCAGGCACTTTGTATAAGTTTTTATCGTGCTGCTTTTTTTTGACAAATGAAGTGGGGTTCTTCCCTGAAATGAGAGAAGTGTAAGATACATTTTTTGAGTCCATTGTTGCCCCTCCTGTGCTGGCCATGTTAACATTTGCTCTGGTGTTTGCAGCTTTACCTGTCTGACTGTATGAGAACTGAACTAATAGAGCATTTACGGGGTAAAAAAGAAACAAGTTAAACCCTCTGTAGAATCTCTTCTGTGCCTTTGTTGAAAAGCTCCACTTTAAAATTTCTTAAGAGGTGTGTCTCACAAATAAAGGCAAAAAATGCACTTGGCTACATATCCTGTTAACATCTGTAACTTATCCTGCTGTCTGTGATACTGAGACAACTAGTAACTGACTTAAAGCACCTTGAGGAAATGTTTCATTTTTAGATACTGTATATGATGAGTGTAACGAGTATTTTCAGTTCCCCTGGTAGAGCAATGAGCATGCTGATTCCTCCCTTTCTAAGAGGACTGGTTGTAGTGCTTCATTCTGCTGAAGGGTGTTCAGGCTTTGTTTGGTGCTTTTCCTGACCGGTGCTCAGCTGCTTCCTCTTCCTTCACAATGCTCAGAAAGTTCAGTTCAATACCAGCTATCTGAAATTGTACTCTTATAAAGCTTAAGTAAGGCATTCTAAAACGGGAAAGATACGGCTCTAACTACAATTACTATTTAAGCATTATATGAAATAGCAGCCTTGCAAGTTCTAGAGGTGCATTCTTTTCTGCTGTTGTCATCCCTGAGTGAATTTCCTGAGTTGTTATATTGACATTTTCCTGGACTTGCTCAGTGCAAGCAAGAGCAGGCTCTCTCTGTTTTGAAAGTGGAAATCCCCTAAACCAGTAATTGTCTTGGGCTTTTTAAGACTTCAAATTGTGTAACTTCTCAACTGCTTCATGTTACTGAGATGATTTGCTTTTGATAGCTGTGTTTTAAACTTGTTTTGAGCTTCGTGTTGAAGCACAGTGAAAATTACAGGTTATGTTTGTAACTCTTGGTGGTAGAGTTGCTTATTTATAGATCAGCATTAATTGTCATTAATCTAAATCCGAACTGTGAACAACTTTTTCTTCCTATTATCTATAATTATGAAAATATCTAAAAAATAAAGTTTGTTTGAGTTAGAAGCGGGGAAGAGCACCTGGTATCCCACTGGAGAGAAACAGGAACACTTGAATAATTAATGTCACTGATATTGGCTCACATCTGGGAAGAAGACAGCAGTAGCTTTTAGCTATTATCCTTGATTATTGTTTTGTCTTCTGTGCAGTGACTTCAGTGTTTCAGCTGTTTCACTTCTCCCTATAGTCTCTGTTTTGTAGGCAGCTCCAACATAAAATTTGTGTAACTTCAGTTGCTCTCTCCTGACACGTGGGGTTGGACTAGATGTCAGGAGGTCTCTTCCAGTACCTAGCATTCCATGATTCTGTGTGACTTTTCCATTGATCCACCTTGAAACTGGGGTGCACAAAACTGGGTATACTTCTTTAGCTAAGTAGACTGAAAGACTGTGCATTTCAGTGCTGTGAGAAAGGGAAAATAAGCAGGTATGATAATTGGGGTACCTTTTTTCTCTCCTGTTTTTTTCTGTTACAGGAAAGTGTGCTTTGATTAGAGGCACCCCAACGTCATTTCATTCTCATCAGACCTGTTATCTTGCTAGTTGTCTTCTTACTGCACTTGTTCCTGCTTCAGTGCAGGACTCGGATCATCTTTGCAGCCTGAGCGAGCTTGAATATAGCCAAGGCAGGATTATGCATGTGGATGTGATACAAAGTCAGTAGGCATCATCAGGATGGACAGACAAACTTCAACCTTCAGTTAGGGTTGGTTTCAACAGTTTTTGAGCTTGGCGTTTATTTCTAGATTTTTCTGTAGTTCAGGATCTCCTGATGCTGGTCCTACCCCTCAGTGGCACGTGCATTCCCTCTCCTGCCCCAGTCATCGTCTCCAAAATGCCGAGGGCGGTGCTGGCTTTCGTTCCTTGTCCCAAGTGACGGTGTCTGGGCGCAGTACCTGTGACAGAGCCCCTCTGAAGCCTTCTTTGGATGCAAGTGAACTATTAACTACAGCTTTGATCACAACTTTGTAGCAAGTTACACTAGTTATCTCTTCTCTCGTATTTTGCCTGCTTGTTAGAAGGCCACTTGGCAGTCTTGCATTCAAGATGTTTTTCTTCTGGTGCTCTTGTCATAGAACAAAATTAGGTAGATTTGATATAATCTTCTCTTGACAAATCCATGCTGCTTCTTACACTTGAAGTCCTAGTGCCTGGTACTGGTTTTGTTGTGCTTAATTTTCCGTGCTCAGAAATTAGAATTAGACTAGAATATGGGGCAGGGAATTAAAAGACAGAAATAAGAATAATGTTGTTGTGACCAGGATTTGAGATTTCTTTGAAACTTTGGATTTGAGCTTTTAAAAATTTCAGCTTTTAAAATACATTTGAGTCATATTTTCAGGTTTTCCAGGAACTGAGGGAGGAAAGCTATCTAAATTGCAGCTCCAGCTGGTAAACTTTGACGCAAAATATTGCCATCTCACAACAAAATTGTATGCCTGTGGCAGATTTTACAGGAAGAAATGCTTTTCACCAAGAGAAGAAAATCACACCTTAGCATCATCCTAGAGTGCTGCATAAAGATGCAGTACATGAACCCCACAGGAAGCTCGTGAATACTGGCCTGACAGTTTCTTCTTGTTTTAAAGGAGCATCAGTAAGAGACCTGAGCTGTTTGCCATCATTCAGTATTTGTTTCCCTTCTTGACCATTTCCACACTTCATCTTCATTCCTTCGGTATATAGTTTTCTGTCCTTCTGAGTTTTCCTGTTGCTGTGTACTGATTTGTCTGCATTTTGTACTGTGGACATCTATTTCAGAGTCTATTTAAGAGTCTGTTTAGAATTATTGATGTTATTTAATGTACCATTGACCTGACATTTTTCCCTTATGGCACTTCTGCAAAAAGTCTTTGTGCCTAGCCAAACATTTTAACCTAAGTGTGTCTTGCAGTTGTGCTTCTGTCATCCACCTCCTGCATGTAGTTCACTTTGGGAATAGTTGATACAGTTTTGTAACTACCAAGTTGGTTCTTTCACCTTGATGTATGTTTCTTCTCAAGTTACTCAGATGTCTTTGATTTCCAATGTTAACGTCACTTGTGAGTTTTGGTGCTTCACAGCTCTTCATCTCCTTATAAAGTGTTAGCAGAAGTACTAAATTCTCTATGGAGTAGAGTTATGTGTAATCCTGCTACCAGTACTTGTAAGTTTTTAAGGGTAAACAAAGTCAAATATAGCCCAGAAAAATAATACAAATGTTACCTTTTATTTTGTGGAGATTGGAGAACTGATTGAAGTGTTAATATTTTTGGTCTTAAAAGCTAGACGTTTGTCTAATTCATGTGGAGTTTGCCACTACATGCAGCCTTTTGTTTTTTAGCTGCTAGTTGGACATCAGTAGAGCTCCATTTGCTTGAATATAGAAGTTTGCACGTAAAGCATTCTTGGCAAAAACAAAAGAGTTCTGCTGTACAGCTGTTTCAAAGCAAACTGAAGAGTAAACTCTGTTTAGTAAATGATTAAAACTTTATTTTAGTAAAACCTTTTTGTAATCCATGGACATGTGTACTAGAGAAAAGTGATAATCCCAGTCTGTCCTTATGGTATACGAGAGTTTGACGTTTCCATAGTAGTCATTTGGCTGGGACAGCCATAGGCTGCACAAAAGAACTTACAGTTGTTTCCACGAGTAAAAGCTGGAGTTCCAACATCATCAGCTTCTAAATTCTGTGACAGCATAGTTAGATTTTTCTCCCTGCTAAACTCCCCAGCTGTGGGAGCTGGGGCTCTTGAGCTTGGAGGAGACTGAGGGGTGATCTCATTAATGTTTAAAGTACATAAAGGGTGAGTGTGGGGAGGATGGAGCCAGGCTGTGCTCAGTGATGGCCAATGACAGGACAAGGGGCAACGGGACAAGTTGTAACAGAAGAGATTCCAAAGAAACACAAGGGAAAACTTCTTCCCTGTTGAGGTGAGGGAGCACTGGCAGGGGCTGCCCAGGTGGGCCGTGGAGGCTCCTTTTCTGGAGACATCCCACCCCAGCTGGATGAGTTCCTGTGTGCCCTGCTCTAGGTGATGCTGCTCTTTCAGGAGGTTGCACTGGATGATCCTTCAAGGTCCCTTCCAGCCCTTGAGATTCTGTGATTTAAGCTACTGCACACTGGTCATTGATTCCTGAACCACTTTCTCACTCAGTGCAGATATGGAGGCTGCAGAGTCAGTAAAAATATGTGAATCTGTGTGGTAAATGGAATCACACCCCTGCTGTAGTCTGGTGGTTTTGTAGAGGCAGGATGCACCAAGGGGTTGGTAGTGTTTAGTTCCAGACCATCTCAGTGCTGTATGTCACACCGTGTCCCTCAGAAACGTGCAGTGGCAAAGCAAGAGGATCTAGGAAGGCTGTAGCTCTTCATCTGTCTTTGTAAATAGTGGTTGTGGCTGTTAATTTTTATCGCTGTGCAAAAAATGTTTATATTTTTTCCCAATATACTGTATGGCAAAATAGGGAAGCATGCTTTTGTACGTACATGTAAAATAAATCTGGTTTTATAGTGCTTTCAGCTGAAATACATCTGCCTACAGTTAGTGTGCGTTGCATTTAACAATAATATATAATGTGTCAGTAATCATTTTATAAGGCTAGGAGAAAACGTAAGCGAAAATTGAATAGCAGCTACAGCTATTTTTGTGCTTGGTAGTGTTGATACCTTTACTGGTGTTCCTGCCCGTGGACATTGGGTTAGAACTAGATGATGTTTGAGGTCCCTTCCAACCCAAACCATTCAATGATTTACTTGCAGTTATTCTCAGTTTAACTCCCACCTCTTGTTTGTAGGAGTTTTCTGGGTGGGAGATGGATAAGTGTCATGTGTAGCTCCTAGACGAGGCAAGCATTTGGCAGCAGCACTGCACAGCACACATGCACTGCTGTTACTCCTCTGCTACAGTTTTTAAGTTACGTGGTTCTGTGACATGAATTCTGAATTACTTGATACCTGAAATTAATTGAGAAGATTCCAACACCAGGCTAAGAATTTATTCATCTATGAACAATTGAATGAATAATAGATGAACGTCTTTGTCGCTTGACAGTCTGTTTGGAAAGCCTAAAATCTTTCTGTGATGCTACATCTCTCTCCTCCCCCTCAGTCTGCGCTAGGATAAGGCTGAACTTTATCCTCTGAGATGTATCTGCTGTTTGTTTGCTAGTCTGAAAAACTGGTTTTGAGCACTGTGCTCGGATGGGGTTGTTTCAAATGGCAGTGGATTCAGGTATTTTGGCCAAACAGAGCAATGTTGACTTGAGGTGATCCAAAGGAAAGGTTCAGATTTGGGGGGTCTGCCTTTTGCCTTGTCTTTAAGGCACAGAGCCTTGCTGACTTGAACTACTGTTTGTGGTACCTCATACATTTGTGAAGCACAAACACTCTCCAAACATCTTTCAAATGATAAAGAGTCTTCTTTTTTTTCAGGTGAGCTACAAATGGTGCCTCAGGCCTTGAAGGGTGAGACAGTAAATATGCCTTTATTCAAAATGGTTGTCTTGCTATACCTGTCTGATTTCTGCTGGTGAATGTTTATTCTGAAAGCTATAAAAAATATTAATCTCATGAACATGTTACAACTAGATATTTGCGGATGTAGACTCTTTCCTGCTCACTAGAGTGGAGTTTATTTAGCCATTGGCCAAAAAAAATGCAGTCTCTTGCTAGGAGCTGTAATGAAAATACATTTATCCAAAAGCTGGGGTAATAGCCTTTAACGTTTTAAAGGTGACATCGCACCAAATCCCTTGTGAACCTGCATGGATCGAAATTTTTAAAGAGAGGAAAAAATATGTTGTAAATCAAAAGGCAGGAGGAAGGTGCTAAATTTAGCACTAAGGTTGTTGGATGGGCCTCCTGCATTGCTCAGGCAGCACATCAGTTGCATGTCAGTTTCTTTTAGTACCGAGGGACTCAGTCTGCACAACTGGGCAGATGTCTCTTATGCTGTCTTTGCTGTCTTTACAGAAGTCAGTTTCTTCCATGTTTTTCTCAGATAATATATTTACTTCCTTAAGTCCATGTGAGCAAAATTCCTGCACTACTGATGTTCATAAAGAGAAGTGGTATCCAACACAGACTGTTTAGCCTATGGCACGATATCTGAAGTATCTTGACTTACTGTGTCTGGAAGTTTTGAATCCTGTTTTTCATGTAAACATTTGAGCTGTCTTTCACGTTAGCCATTTTTAATTGCCTACCTCATCTTTGCAAGTGGATAAATTGTCATCTGCTGTGTTTTCATAGCTGGTAGACCTAATATAGAGTTTGTCTTAGTTCAGTCACTTGGTTGCACCAAGCTTGGGAATATGAATCACTGCCCTTGTTTGTAGCAAGGTGAGCAACACCCTGACCTTGTAGCAGTAGTATGGAAGTAATGGGACCTGCTCATACCTAGAACTGTACAGACATGTCTGAAGTAACCCAAAAAATCAGATATATTTTTATCTTGTCTTCATCTAAAAACTGTAGAAACGTAGTAAGTCTTGCTTTGGTTTTGACTTTCACATATACTGTAAAGGATGAAAAAAGAGAAGAATGTTAGACAGAGAGCCTTGTTGCTTAAGTGTAGATTTATAAGGGTAACTCAATCATATAGCAAATAGCATGTGACTCAGCAGGGTGATTTTTAGCTTGTTGAAGCTTTTTTCTTCTGTCTTAATGAATATTGCTCCGTGTCCTTCATGATTTGCTCCTGTTGCTTCAGTTAATCTTGCAGCTAGATAAATAGGATTTTTAGAGATGAGATGCTACTCTTTGTTTTTTCTCATGTTTCCCTCATCAAACGCATATGGTCTATCCTATCCTAGTTGACAGTGTTCGTAAGAGTTATATTACCTTATCAGCCCAAATTACTCTGGTGACTGTTGTTACTGGCTTCAGATACCCAGTACACAGTTCAGAACCAGGGAGCACGAGTAAGGAGAAAATTAGGGAGAGAATAACCTGTGTAAGGAAGGCAAAAGGAATGTGGAGGGAGGTAGGAAGCTGTGGAAAAGGACCACTTATGCTGATGTGCAGGGAACTGTGAGAGACCTGGCTGCACCCTGGGCTTGTGCTACAAGCAGAGGGGTTACTCAGTGCTGGCAAAACTGTCTGGATAAGAAAATGACAGGAAGAACAGTGAAAGCTGGGGAGTAGAAATTAACAGTGATGAAGAACTAAAGCATGGTTTACTATGCTCAGTTTAGGGATTTCCCATGTTTCTTCTTTTCAACTGTGTGTTCTTGTTCCTTCCTTACATCAGTGGCTTTATGACTGCAAGATTATCTGGTTTAGAAAAAAACGTAGCTTTGTGTCAGATGAACTCACAAGACCTATTTGTTTTGCAGCTGTTAAACCATTTGATCAGCTACAAAGGAAGTATTACCCGTTTTGGCAACCTACAACCTCACTGCTGCTTAGAGGACCAGTAGGCAAGCCGGCATTGGCAAGCTACTAAAGAAAATGGGTGAATCTGCCCCATCATCAGTGCTGAGGTGCCAAGGAGTCTGCTGCAGTTGTTCAAAAGGAGAACATCTGTGAGGTTTTTAGGAGTTGGTGCTTTTGCATACTAGATGAAACCAGGCTAATTGCTCGTGGTGGAGACGATAGGTATCCTCTAAAGACACTGTTAAAGTGGCTGTTCAAATGTGGTTTACTCAGGCAAATCCCTGCAGTTGCCTGAAGAGATAGTCTCTGATGTACACTTGTTGGATTGAACACTAGTGCTTTCTGACGGTGTGCTTTGCTCTGATCTGACTTGCTGCATGGTTTCATGGAACTATTTGAGTGAGCCTTCACGGTAGAGAGGATGAAAAAGATGCTATTTTCAGAATTCGTGTGAGATACACCAGACTAGAGGCATTAAATCAAACAGCTTTATTTTCCTTGCAGACTTGCCTCTAGTTTGGAAATGTAGTGCAGGCCAGCCTAGAGCTAGATTGTCACTGCTTGTCTCCTTTTCTGTTAAACGGAGAATTTCAAAATTCAGAACAGATGTTTAAGAATTTTCTGTGTGCTACAAGACGAAGCATTTAAATTATGTGAAAAAAAAACATTTAAATGACTGAAAGTGCGTACTTTAAATGAGACCAAAATCCACACAAAGCAGTAGCAAATGCCTTCTCTGCTGTTAGTCTCCCCCAAAAGTCTCAAAGGATCCTACATGGTGTATTTGAGCCATACTAGAACTGTTTTGCACTGTTCACAAATCTGTAGTGCTGCAGCATTCACCAAAAGTTAAGCTCAAAACGTTTACATCTCCGAGTTCTTGTGCATTCTTTGCTATCCATGCATCTGCAAACTTTTGTTAGTAGTTTTAAGATGGGAACAAAGTGTTTTGAAATGCATTGCACAGAGCAGCAGAACAATCAAACATGTTTTCTGAGTTATTCATTATAGCTACATAGATCTTGGTGTCTTTAATGTGCAGGAACAATTTGGGGATTAAAAGAGCTGGAATACAAAGGAACTTTAAGGTGCATTGACTTTGAGAGTTCCTTTCCCCAAACAGCATGCCCATATGGAGTCATGGTGGTGGGAACTGGGTCCTCTGTGGGGCTAGGCCATGGAGAACATCTCTCCATTCCTTCCTCTCCTGCATCTCATCTATTTCACTGTGAGGGTGAGGGAGCGCTGGCACGGGCTGCCCAAGGGTGTTGTGGATTCTCCTGCCTTGGAGGTCTTCGAGACCCACCTGGACATGTTCCTATGCCACCTGATCTAGGTGACCCTGCTTCTGCAGGGGAATTGAACTGGATGATCTCTAAAGGTCACTTCCAACCCTACCTTTCTATGATTCTGTGATATGGGCTTACACATCTTGCAGCTGCCTGACTACACAGGAGGTTGAGGTGAAGGAGCGTATTCCTTTGTGTTAGCTTAAGTATGGTAAGTGTTTGTAGGATCAATGCCAACACTTGTCTAATCTTGAAGTTGAGATTAGGAAATCAGTAACTTTGCCAAGAAATATGTGAACTGGAAGAACAGCAGTTAAGGTAACTGCCTGTGTGGAAGAGTATATCTCTCTAATTACGTCTCTTTGCACTGAGATAGATGTACATTTACCACTGACATCATTAGTTTATTTGGGTTTCATCTCAGAATTATTATTAGAGATTCAGTTTTGGGTATGTTTTCTGTTCAGACAAAGTACCATGTCTATCCAAGTTAGTTGGAAGGTATTTCATGTTATTTCACAGGGTCGAGGTGAGAAGAGAATGGGAAATAAAAGGATGGAAAAACCAAATTGAGATCCTGTTACATCTGTGCTTGTGTCACAGATTTGTAGGAGTTTCAGTCGTCCAGTTGTGAGCATTCATTTAGACAGCTGCTTTGGAAGCGATCACTTGCATGGAGTCTGTACTTTGTGACACATCTTAGATACAAACTTCAGAAAGTCAGGTGTTTTTAAAGTAAGTTTAAAAAAAGCTGTGCTTTCCTTCCCCATATGTCTTAAAGAAATCTCTTGATGGAATGAATACCCTAAAACACTGAAATCAGTGCAGTATCTCATAACTCACCTTCTGTAAACTGTAGTTAAGTCTTTGGAAAGAACTGGAAGTTTAAATGTATGACCGCGCCGGCATGTTTTGGCTAGGATTTTTTTCACAATAGCTAGTATGATGCTTTGTCTGGGATTTGTGACCATGGGTCAGCTCAACTACTCTTCCAACCAAATCAGCAAACATCAAGCTTTACAGCAGCCACTTAGTCCATACACTGTCCAATGCTTCTCTAGAGCAGAGTGTGCCCAGTTTTATGCAAATTAAAATTTAAAAGGAAGATGGTGGAGGAGGAATGCTTGTGGTTAAAAGAGGTCAAAACTGAGAGGACTTAAGGGTCTGTTCCTGGCCATGGAGCCTGTTTGCAAGTGTATGCTGCTCCTTGATCTTTGTGAAAGACAGGGAAGGAAGCTGCTATTCAGATATGTCTTTAGGACTGTGAATCTTGCTTGTTCCAAAAATCCAACATAAAATGTTGACTGCTTTCAGCTTTGTTGTCTTTTTTCCAGAGGAAGTTGAAGCATGACGTGCAGAAGCTATCTGAATACCACCTACTTGCTGTTTTCAAAGTATTAAACACACTTCATAACTATCTCTGTAATAGTAGCTCCTGCTAAACAAATGAATTGCTTTCTGTGATACACTGGAACTGTTAGAGTGCTGCCTCCATGATAATGCAGCTTGGGACTTCTGAGCACTAATCCCATTAGTCCCTTCCACACTATCCATAGCCGAGGGCAATTGGTTTAACTTTAGTGTTTTAGTTTCCTCTTTTGCAAAAGGAACACTAGAATCATTACTCCCATTAGCTGTTTATTGCCATAATTAGTCTCTTCCATGGTTTGTTCCTAAGAGCGAAGCATACTGCTGTTGCATATCTTTCTTTTATGCTACAAACAGCACATGTGGTCAGGTTTTACTGATCAGTATTTTAACATTAACACTAGTATTTTTCATACATCTTGGATTTTGCTACATTCAGAAACTACCACAAAATGCTGTTTTAAAACCATTCTTTACGTGTCGCGTGCCCTGCTTGCTTTTCCCCACCCCTTGCGTTCTGTGTGCGGTTCTGATTTTAAGCTGGGAGGTTGAAGCATGGTCACAGCAACAAAGCTTAGAGTTTGAAAAGGTAAACATTTTAGATGCAAATATCTAAATGGGTGTCAGGAGGTTGGGGCATAATTTTTTCTGTTGTATCCAGTGACAGGACAGGTAATGCAAAGAAGCTAGAACACAAAGTTCCATTTAAACATCAGGAAAAACTCACTGTTGAGGTGAGGGAGCCCTGGCTGTGCAGGGAGGGTGTGGAGGCTCCTTCTCGGGAGGTTTCCAAGCCTACTTGGAGCCGATCCTGTGTACCCTGACCTAGGTGGACCTGCTTTAGACTGGAGGGTTGGACTGGGCAATCTCTTAAAGTCTCTTCCAGCCCCTGCCATTCTATGATTCTGTGAAAATAACCTACTTTCAAACATTGTTATTGCAGGCAAAATGCCAGCCCCTGAACAAACCCCGATGGTGGAAGAAGGGCTGCCACAGACAACACAGGAAGCTTCAACAGGCCCAGGCATGGAACCAGAGACTACTGCCACTACCATTTTAGCTTCTGTAAAGGAACAGGTACGTGCCTTGCTATCGGCTCTTCAGAAGTGCAGTGTGTGTTGTTGAGTTAACCCTTGTCTGCTTTGCATTGCCAGAAAAAAAATCATTATTTGTGGTATAGTCTGTAAGTCAGAGTGTTAGAATCCAAATATAAACGGTGTGTTTAATTGTATTGAGCAGAAGCATCATTGTGGTATTTCATATCCTCTGGGNATCTCTCTAATTACGTCTCTTTGCACTGAGATAGATGTACATTTACCACTGACATCATTAGTTTATTTGGGTTTCATCTCAGAATTATTATTAGAGATTCAGTTTTGGGTATGTTTTCTGTTCAGACAAAGTACCATGTCTATCCAAGTTAGTTGGAAGGTATTTCATGTTATTTCACAGGGTCGAGGTGAGAAGAGAATGGGAAATAAAAGGATGGAAAAACCAAATTGAGATCCTGTTACATCTGTGCTTGTGTCACAGATTTGTAGGAGTTTCAGTCGTCCAGTTGTGAGCATTCATTTAGACAGCTGCTTTGGAAGCGATCACTTGCATGGAGTCTGTACTTTGTGACACATCTTAGATACAAACTTCAGAAAGTCAGGTGTTTTTAAAGTAAGTTTAAAAAAAGCTGTGCTTTCCTTCCCCATATGTCTTAAAGAAATCTCTTGATGGAATGAATACCCTAAAACACTGAAATCAGTGCAGTATCTCATAACTCACCTTCTGTAAACTGTAGTTAAGTCTTTGGAAAGAACTGGAAGTTTAAATGTATGACCGCGCCGGCATGTTTTGGCTAGGATTTTTTTCACAATAGCTAGTATGATGCTTTGTCTGGGATTTGTGACCATGGGTCAGCTCAACTACTCTTCCAACCAAATCAGCAAACATCAAGCTTTACAGCAGCCACTTAGTCCATACACTGTCCAATGCTTCTCTAGAGCAGAGTGTGCCCAGTTTTATGCAAATTAAAATTTAAAAGGAAGATGGTGGAGGAGGAATGCTTGTGGTTAAAAGAGGTCAAAACTGAGAGGACTTAAGGGTCTGTTCCTGGCCATGGAGCCTGTTTGCAAGTGTATGCTGCTCCTTGATCTTTGTGAAAGACAGGGAAGGAAGCTGCTATTCAGATATGTCTTTAGGACTGTGAATCTTGCTTGTTCCAAAAATCCAACATAAAATGTTGACTGCTTTCAGCTTTGTTGTCTTTTTTCCAGAGGAAGTTGAAGCATGACGTGCAGAAGCTATCTGAATACCACCTACTTGCTGTTTTCAAAGTATTAAACACACTTCATAACTATCTCTGTAATAGTAGCTCCTGCTAAACAAATGAATTGCTTTCTGTGATACACTGGAACTGTTAGAGTGCTGCCTCCATGATAATGCAGCTTGGGACTTCTGAGCACTAATCCCATTAGTCCCTTCCACACTATCCATAGCCGAGGGCAATTGGTTTAACTTTAGTGTTTTAGTTTCCTCTTTTGCAAAAGGAACACTAGAATCATTACTCCCATTAGCTGTTTATTGCCATAATTAGTCTCTTCCATGGTTTGTTCCTAAGAGCGAAGCATACTGCTGTTGCATATCTTTCTTTTATGCTACAAACAGCACATGTGGTCAGGTTTTACTGATCAGTATTTTAACATTAACACTAGTATTTTTCATACATCTTGGATTTTGCTACATTCAGAAACTACCACAAAATGCTGTTTTAAAACCATTCTTTACGTGTCGCGTGCCCTGCTTGCTTTTCCCCACCCCTTGCGTTCTGTGTGCGGTTCTGATTTTAAGCTGGGAGGTTGAAGCATGGTCACAGCAACAAAGCTTAGAGTTTGAAAAGGTAAACATTTTAGATGCAAATATCTAAATGGGTGTCAGGAGGTTGGGGCATAATTTTTTCTGTTGTATCCAGTGACAGGACAGGTAATGCAAAGAAGCTAGAACACAAAGTTCCATTTAAACATCAGGAAAAACTCACTGTTGAGGTGAGGGAGCCCTGGCTGTGCAGGGAGGGTGTGGAGGCTCCTTCTCGGGAGGTTTCCAAGCCTACTTGGACCCGATCCTGTGCACCCTGACCTAGGTGGACCTGCTTTAGACTGGAGGGTTGGACTGGGCAATCTCTTAAAGTCTCTTCCAGCCCCTGCCATTCTATGATTCTGTGAAAATAACCTACTTTCAAACATTGTTATTGCAGGCAAAATGCCAGCCCCTGAACAAACCCCGATGGTGGAAGAAGGGCTGCCACAGACAACACAGGAAGCTTCAACAGGCCCAGGCATGGAACCAGAGACTACTGCCACTACCATTTTAGCTTCTGTAAAGGAACAGGTACGTGCCTTGCTATCGGCTCTTCAGAAGTGCAGTGTGTGTTGTTGAGTTAACCCTTGTCTGCTTTGCATTGCCAGAAAAAAAATCATTATTTGTGGTATAGTCTGTAAGTCAGAGTGTTAGAATCCAAATATAAACGGTGTGTTTAATTGTATTGAGCAGAAGCATCATTGTGGTATTTCATATCCTCTGGGATGTATGCAACTGTTGTTGTAAATCAAACTAGGAATGAAAGTTTGTTAGAAAAGCTAGGGGAGAACTGATGCAATGTTGAGAACCAGTCCTTTTTGTATACTCTGCAAAATTGTGTGCAGTGTTACAGAAGTTTGCACGTAAAGATTTGGTATGATTGATTGTGTTTTGTTAAAAGAATGAGTTTTAAACTGTGAATTTGGTTTCCTTTATCAGTAGCAAGGTAGTAACAAGTTTTAAGACCGCAACACATTTATGGATGTGTGTCCTCGTGGTTGTCACTACACAGAAACTAAAATTGTGTTCAAAATCAACTTCAGTCTGACCTCGTTAAGGTCAGTCAGATAAAAAGCAGTTTTACAAAGAAACACTTTTTTTGTTGGTCGTGTTAAAAAAACAATACAGAGAAATGTAACTTGTCTTTCGTTGTCAGAACTAGAAATATCATCTCACTTGGACACATACAGAAACTGCAGCATCTGAACTTCAGAATGAATCTGCTCTGCTGTCTGTTTCAGAACTTCAGTATTCAGTTCCAGATGCTAATTCTGAATGCAAACACTTGATGTATTAGTTTTCATGTGTTGCCCTATATTCATATTAAAAAGAAGTGACAATTAGATTATCTTGCCTAGATATCAGCAGAGTTGGTACCCACAGAACCTCCTTCTTAAATGAAAGTCTTCTGCAGGATGACAAATTTGGGTTCTTTATTTTCATGCCTAAGTTCATAGTTTAAAACGTGTTTTAAGAAGAAAGTAGTAACCCTAGTAATTTCTTAGTGATGTTAAAACTGAGGTCACCTCTTCCAGTGCGAAGGATATTAACGTTGCAGGCTATTGAAATGAGTGATCACAGTCTTCTGAGTTACAGTGGTCAGTCCCTTTCCATCATCTGAGGCAGTTTGCTCTGTGTCATCTTATCACAAATGTCAATTAGAACTCATTTGCTTAAAAGTACATTTTGTGGTGATTTTGAGTTGATCCATCTATTTTGCTGCTCATAACGGCAGCTTAGTTGATGAGAAGCGTGGCAATAAATGTCAGTAGTGTAATTGCTGGTGATCAGCAGCCTGAGACCTTACTGCCATAGTTAGTGTCCAGAATTGCTTTTGTGCAGTTCGGATGCAATAGTGATTGCTTCAACTGAACATACAATTATGATAGCATTGTCTACAATAGCTTGATACATAAGCGTACAGTGAAAAGACGTTTGTTAACATTCCTTTTCCCACCCAAGGGATGATTTTTATATTGTTGTTTTTTGTGGTGGTGTTGTTCTTGAAGAAAAAATGGAGTATTTTTACACTTTACAAAGGAGCTTAAAACCTCCTTCCCATTCCATTCATAAGCTGACTATTAAATATGTAGACTACTAAGTAACCCAATGATGATGGAAGGAAAAAGGAAAATCAGTGTTGTGTTTACCAGTTAGTGACACAAACTCCAGAACTATAGCCTGACGTCAAGATGTATGGACTTGTTACAGTGAATAGAAGGGGAAGGGAGATGCAAATTATAATTCATTCTTGAAAACAGAAACATGAAAGAATTAAGAGCTGAACTGTTGCTTTCTGGTATTTTTTTTTCTGTTAATAATAATTATGGACACCAACACATTCAACACCCTTCCTGTATGGCAGAAAGCCCAGAACAGAATATTTTCCAGTGCAGATATTTACTTTATTGAGCTTGAACAGCAACTACTATGCTGTTTGCTGTGGCCAAACGTCCTTCAATACAGCAATCTCTCTCTATTTGCAGTAGGTCTGTATCCATGAAACAGTTGCCACACCTTAATGTCATTACTTCAGAAGCGCTTATTGCAGTGGAAACACAATTCAAAAAAGGCTTTGATATTACCTTGCAAAATGTGCAATATTTTAACCTAATAAAAGCTTGAAAAATGATCACAGTAGTTCTGAACTAGGTAAATAAATTTCTTGATTGGCTTTGTTATGCTTTCTACCATCATGGCACAGATACGCTTATATATAAAGTAGTTCTAATTAGTCTATCAACCCTACAAGCCCCTTTAAATAAGTTCTCTATTTGTTTCCTTTTTCCTATGACTCAAATGAGTTTAAGGCAACTTTTGTGTCCCCTGAGCTCTGAACAGTCTCTTATTGGGACAAAATTGTCAGATAGCTTTGTCAAGTTGCCTTGGTTGTATTTTAGGAAAGAAACATTTCAATTCACTTTTAGTGTTATAGAATAATATGTACAGAACAAGTGTAATGTGTGAAGAAATGTGGCTTACTACAGCTTTGTGCTTTTCTGACAAGGCTCAAGTTTTGTTTTCATGTGAAAACACATCTGTCGTTAGTATAAATAATGTCCTTGCCACCACACCCACTACTGGCTTTGGTTGGCGGAGGATGGAGGAAGGACTGACCCTTGCAGGTCAGCTCCAGCAGAGGAATTCCTTTCTGAAACATTAAGGCTGACTGAAACAAAGCTGAAACTTGTTTGGTCTTTTGGTTTTTGTTTTTTTTCTTTTCCCTCTTGTAGAGGGTTTGATTGGTTATGTTGCTTTTGGTTTCTTTGTGGGGTTTGGAGGGGGGGTTATTTGTTTGGAGAGGGGATTGTTTTCTGTGGCTTTGAATTGAAGGTAGTTTGTGGCTTTTTTCAAAACATGTATTTCACTTCCAAGCTGTTACAAATTTTCCATACCATAAGGGACAGAAGTATCTTAGCAAATGCTGAAAGGAGTTCTAAATAAAACTGCAGCATTTAAATACAAATGTCTGTGCTTCTGAATCCTGAGGAGCATGGTGATAAATGTTTAGTTGAGCTCTGTAGGGAGTCTCCTGTCCACGTTAAGAGTTGAATGTTTTCATACTAAAATAACAAGAAATGTAGGGGCAACATCGTAGCAGTAACTTCTCAGGGTGTTGGAATCCAGGGGCAGCTAGTTGCCAGCTACACGAGATGAGTTTGTGGAATCACTGCTATGTTACACTGCAAGCCCTACACTGATGAATTTGGAATGAACTGCTGCTCTAATGCAAGATTAAATGGGATAATTCGGAACTGTGAATTTCCTGCTTAGCATGTTAGTTTTCTGTGATTGGGCTGAGAGAAAAGGTCTCACAGGAACCCAACCATCAGCTTTCAAAAGTTAAATGATTCTCCTGGTTTTAATTTCTTTTCTGAGAGAGAAGCGCTTGCAGCAGAGTCAGGTTTATTTTAGCTTCTCTCTTCTCTGGTCTAGTTGGTTTTGACACCTAAACATGGACAACTTTTCACCTTTTCATTTTTAAGTATAGAACAGAGTAAGAATGATTGGATATGCTTTTGGATGAATTTTCCTCAGTGTTTTCCCAGAAGTGTTCACTCCTGATCAGGACTTCAGTAAAACGGTTTCTTTCTGTATAACAACTTTGAACCGTATCACATACTTAGCTTGCACTTCACTTTTTTTCTTTATTTATTGTTTAAGTACAAAATACATAGTTCTTGATGACTTTTATAGGATAAGTAGCAGGATGGGGGGAAGCAAAAACCTAGGTTTTTCAGATGGAAATGGGAGAAAGCATGTGTTCTCTGTACAGCAACCAAATATAATTATTGAATGTTTAAAACCACCTTTACCAGAATGACCTTGTTTTCATTTCTTTACCAGTTCAGATATGTGGTGCTTTATATCAAGTACTGTGTACGCATGTCATTTCGAGATGATACCTGAAGAAAGAATCAGTAAATACACTTTCAGTAACTAGGCACAAGCACTGAACAGTCTTGCTTTGAAATCCTGATTTGCATCTAGTGATCAATGGGCTTAGATAAACATCTCTTCTGAAATGAAGACAGTTTTTAATGTACAGACTTCCAAGCTTTGCGTGAGTGAAACAACAATCTTGGTGAGCGTTTTCTGAATGACTGGAGGAACTGTTGTTTTTTTTCCACGGGTTTCTTAATATTGTGTTCAATTGCACAGGTCATTCGTCCCTATTTAGTCCTAGAACTTTGAAGTTCACTGTTGCATTTCCAGTTGTGGTGAATCAAGTCTGAGAAGTCTTGCTTCCCAAGACTCTTAATCTAGGACAAAGTATATGTCACTCCTGTCTCAGATGACACAACTACTTCATTTCCCTAATGCAAATTCAGTCTATATGTACTGCTTTATTTGTATGAAAGTCTAGAATGTAGCTTTTCTCTCTAGCATAGAAAGGCTTCCAAGGAGAAAGCCCAGAACCCAGGGCACCTCCGAAATATTCTGGAGTATTTATACCTTTTGTAACACATTTGGATTGCTAGCCTATCTACTCAGCAGCACCTGAACTCTGATTGCTGACTGCCAGAACACTACACTTGCTTCAGCACCACCTTTAAGAAACCTGACATTGTAACAGTTTCCACAGAAGATGCTGCTCAGACGTGCTCAGTGGATACTGCAAGCAGCATCCCTCCTTTGTACGGCTGACTGAGAGGAAAGCTTCTATGAATTGCTTGGATTTTGATCCCTCATCAGCTAGAGCAGCACTAAACTATTTTATCAGACTATTGAACAGTGCAGGCATAAAAGTATTAAGGGCTTTAATGGTCTGATGCTGTTGAATACAGAGTAAATGTGACCAGTCATTCCACATCCTGTAATCTGTGATTCTCTTAATGCTGTCCAATGCTTTATCCTTTGTCTTCTATTTTGGAAGATACTGAGATAGTGAAAGCATTCAAATGCAGTTGTGTGCATGGGTGAAGTTCATTTTTAACAACAGATGGTAGGGTTGATCTAATATGCTTAACTAGAAGTACAGGGGTGTTTTTCAATAGAATCTGGTAGGGAATTCAAATATTAAGTTACTACAGTATGATAATCATGTTGGGGAAACACAGTATTCAATGTAGTGCTAAGGAGTCAGTTGTTTGATCTAGCTCTGAATTACAGCAAGGGAAACACTTAGAACTCTGCACAGATCAGTACAGGAGGTAAATGTTAAGAAGGTATAGATGAACTTAATATTGTTTGTTCTATTCTTGATTGTGTGTTTGTGTCATAACCATGTCCAAAATGTCATAGCCTTTTCTTGAGCACTGAGCTTTCCCAGGCAGTGGGGGTTGTGAGGCTCTGTCCTGTATGTTACAATTGGATGAGAAATAGTAAATGCAAGGTAAAAGTATTCCTCTGAAACGTAGGCTGTGGTTTCTTAGATTGTCAGCTTGAACTACTGGAAGAGGCTCGGCTGAATGGTTCAAGTGGCAATGTTTTTGTGGTTAGGAAGACATTTCATAGGTCATCTTACAGTTACCATCAAAGCATTTGACAAGGACAATGACATTGGGCAGTTGCAACAACTTGGCATATGCCAGTGTTGGTACAACTTGACTTGTGGTCTTCTGCCATGGCAACCGTTGAGAACTGGTAGCAGCCAAGAAGCTACAAGAAATGCATCACTGCCAATGACATCATCTTTCTCAGATGTCTCAACTAATCCTGGTCTGACTAGCCAGACATGTACCATGCAAAAAGAGTTTGTCGGTTATCTTCACTGCTTGTGCCGTTGCTGCTGATTCTTGCAGTTATCACCAGAAAGCCTGCAATGAGCCAATAGGACCGGTGTTTGTTTAAAGCTTTAAGTTGCCTGTGTTTTGTCAGAGGTTTTCAAACGTCTGTTTTCAAACGGAGAAAGTTGCTTTTATTTTTCAACATTGTGAACGTAGGCTCTTCGTTCTCATCCATGTTACTGAGGAGTTACCTCCTTAAAATAGAGGGAGATATCTCTGCAACATGGTATCGTAATAGGATGCAGATAGAAAGCACAGAATAGCCTCTAAACCTTCTTTGATTGTCCAAAGCCTGAAACAGGAGAATGACAGTCTCCATTGGTCAGTCATACAAATTCCATTCCCATTACATACCTGCTTTCAGATATTTGCTGTTAATAACCCGGACATAGTGTGTTGGCAATTGCTTTTGCTTGGCAGGGTGTCACGAGCCTGTCAGAGGTACTCACCTTTCAAATGGAGGGAGTGTCTTGTTTTCAGGATTGCTATAACTTCTCGTGTGCGTCTTGTGGCAGTGAAGACCTTCAAGTGTCATCCTGAGTGAGATCTCAACGTTGTTGCAGACAAATTACCACTTGGCCTACAGAGTTTGTCAAGTGACCAAGACCTTGTTGTTGGTCACCTGGGTATACCCTGCAGCATCGACACCTCATGCAGGGTTTGTCCCTCCTCCAGAAGCTTTAAAGGGAAATTACACAGCTCTAAAGTTTGATGGGTTTTGTTTTCACTCATGGTAGCTTGTCTGCCTGCAGCCTGTGATTACCTTTCCAAAGCAAGTTGCTTTTCTTCTCTTTTTTTGAACCATGTATATGCTTCCTGTTCCTTAAATGTAATTGTCTTTGGAGCTGGCTTTTTCCAGCTTCATGTTAAGAAGTGGTCTGTGGTTTTGCAGTGGAGTTCAGGTTTATGAATGAAAAACCACTGGTTTCATAAGGTGGTCAAGTGTTTCTGCCGAGCAGATAGATAGCATTAAAGGAGTGTTTTTTTCCCCTTGACACAAATGGGATGATTTTGACAAAGTGACTGTGCAAGACACTGTATCATGTGTGTTTCAGAAGATTTGATCATTTTGGTGCAGTATGGCAGCATAGTCATAACCCATACCTATAATTTTAGTATGTTCTTGACCTACAGATGCTCTCTTGCAAATGAAAACAAGCTTATTAACTATTTTGACTCCTGTGATGTCATTTTGTCACAAGCCAGTACTATAAAAATCCATTAATTGTGATTTTTGCCGAGGGCAGCAGCTTCTCTGTGTTGCCAGCAACCGCCATTGTATCCTGTTTGAGGAGTGTGCTCTCCCACTGCTTTCAGAGAAGCTGGCTAGAAAAGCAAATTCTAACAGATTCCTGCACTAAGTGTACTGTCCAATAGATAAACGTGGTGGTGATGATGGTTGAGTGGTGTAAAATGTCGTTCTAAGGAAGTATAGACTATGAAGGTGATCAGTGCACTTACTTAGAACTGAGTAGGACTTAGCTTAAATCATATTATTACAGAAAACTAAAACAAGCTTAAAACAGGAGGTATTGCAGCAATAAAGAAGACTGAACTGCCGGAATGATCCCTCCTGTGAGCAGGAGTTTAAGACATAAACTGTAACTGCAGATACCAAATTTAAGAAGAGACATATAGAAGTCATCCCTCACTGTTACAAAAAGCACCTAAACTTTGTGGCAGGCTGCACACACAACAACGTTACTAAGACCAGAAAATAGAGCTGGAGATTTATTTTTCTGCTTTGCTTGCACTTGTAAAGATACCTGAGATCTCCCTAGGGATCAGAACGTTGGGGCTTTTTAAATGGCAGGTTGGTTCCGTGCCTTTTACACCTTTGCAGTTCCATGCACTGTGCTTTCAACTCTCTTTTTTCTTGTCAACACCAAAACACAAAGTTGTGATGAGTAATGTAAATAAACAGCTGATGGTATTGGTCCAAAATCAACAATGAAGATACCTCGGAAGTTGCGACCAAGCATAGCTTGGTGGTTTTTTCCTCTCAGCACAGTTTTTCTGATAGAATACCATCAAATTTTGCTTTTTAAATGTATTATAAATAAAGGAAATAAAAGTTATTGTGATGTTGTTCCTTTTTTTGTTGCATTTAACTCTTCCAGCCCCAAGGAAAACAGAAGGTGCAGTTCTTTTGTTTTAACCTGCTTTGGATTTGTACAGTGTGGGGGGGAGAAAAAAGAGGGGGTTTTTTTTCTTAAATGGGCCATTTGTTAGTTGGGATGTTCTGCAACTGCCTGTACCGATTTTATATTGCAATTCTGGTTTCTTTAAGAGAAAAATTGTCTGTGTCAAGAACTGTGTTGGGCAATCCTCACACTAAACAATCCAGTAATAAATTGTTGTGGTTTAACCCCAACCAGCAGCTAAGCACCAAACAGCCACTCACTTCTCCCTGCAGTGGGGTGAAGGAGACAACTAGAGAGGAAATAAAAGTCATGGGTTGAGATAAAGACAATTTAATAGGACAGAAAGGGAAGGCTGACTAGTGCCCAGCCAATCCTCATGCCACAGCTGGCCAGCTGCCCGCAGTTTGTGTGCTGGGCATGATGTCCTGTGGTAGGGCATATCCCTGTAGCTAGTTTGGGTCAGCTATGTTCACTGTGTCCCCTCACAGCTGCTTGTGCTCTCCCAGCCTCTGCTGGCAGGACGGGGTGAAGAGCTGAAAAATCTTTGACTTAGTACAAATACTGCTAAGCAGCAATTAAAACATACCTTTCTTATCAACATTATTCTCATTCTAAATCCAAAACACAACAGTGTATGAGCTACTAGGAAAAAAGCCTTATTCCAGCTGAAACCAGGACATGAATGTGTATCTCTGTCACTGTCCTGATGATCAATACCAAATTGTATCATTTTCTAGATGAGGCTTACAGTCTCATGGTGGAGACCAAACTGCATGTTTAAGAGTGTAAGTGGCTAAAGTTAGAAAATGAACTATCAGCAGAAAAAGAGCCTTTCCCTTTTCCTACCATGATGCTTTCAGTGAAATTAACTGACATTCATTTAGTTTTTAAAAATCCAACTTTTTGCCTCAGTTTTTCAATGGAATCCTCTTCCCATATCTCAAACCCTTGAGCATCAAGGCAGGATAAAAAAAGTAGGTATGAGCCATCACAGTGCACTTTCAGCCCTGAAGCCAGTTGTATCCTGGGCTGCATCAAAGGCAGCGTGGCCAGCAGATGGAGGGAATTGATTCTCCCCCTCTACTCAGCTCTTGCCAGACCTCACTTGGATCCAGCTCTGGCATCCCCAGTGCAAGAAAGACACAGACATGTTGGGGTGGGCTGAAGTGTGTCTCCTGTGAAGACAGGCTGAGNAAACAGCCACTCACTTCTCCCTGCAGTGGGGTGAAGGAGACAACTAGAGAGGAAATAAAAGTCATGGGTTGAGATAAAGACAATTTAATAGGACAGAAAGGGAAGGCTGACTAGTGCCCAGCCAATCCTCATGCCACAGCTGGCCAGCTGCCCGCAGTTTGTGTGCTGGGCATGATGTCCTGTGGTAGGGCATATCCCTGTAGCTAGTTTGGGTCAGCTATGTTCACTGTGTCCCCTCACAGCTGCTTGTGCTCTCCCAGCCTCTGCTGGCAGGACGGGGTGAAGAGCTGAAAAATCTTTGACTTAGTACAAATACTGCTAAGCAGCAATTAAAACATACCTTTCTTATCAACATTATTCTCATTCTAAATCCAAAACACAACAGTGTATGAGCTACTAGGAAAAAAGCCTTATTCCAGCTGAAACCAGGACATGAATGTGTATCTCTGTCACTGTCCTGATGATCAATACCAAATTGTATCATTTTCTAGATGAGGCTTACAGTCTCATGGTGGAGACCAAACTGCATGTTTAAGAGTGTAAGTGGCTAAAGTTAGAAAATGAACTATCAGCAGAAAAAGAGCCTTTCCCTTTTCCTACCATGATGCTTTCAGTGAAATTAACTGACATTCATTTAGTTTTTAAAAATCCAACTTTTTGCCTCAGTTTTTCAATGGAATCCTCTTCCCATATCTCAAACCCTTGAGCATCAAGGCAGGATAAAAAAAGTAGGTATGAGCCATCACAGTGCACTTTCAGCCCTGAAGCCAGTTGTATCCTGGGCTGCATCAAAGGCAGCGTGGCCAGCAGATGGAGGGAATTGATTCTCCCCCTCTACTCAGCTCTTGCCAGACCTCACTTGGATCCAGCTCTGGCATCCCCAGTGCAAGAAAGACACAGACATGTTGGGGTGGGCTGAAGTGTGTCTCCTGTGAAGACAGGCTGAGAGAATTAGGTCTGTTCTGCCTGGAGAAGACTGGGAAACATGATTGCAGCTTTCCAATATTCAAGGGGGGATCGTAAGAAAGAGGGAGAGAGACTTCCTGCCAGGGCTTGCAATGACATGACAAGAGGCAATGACTTCAAACAGAGAGGGCAGATTTAGATGGACTGTAAGGAAGATGACTTGTTAATGGTGACTGGGACAGGCTGCCTAGAGAAGCTGTGAGTTCCTCTTCCCTGGAAGGGTTCAAGGGCAGGTTGGATGGAGCCTCGAGCAACCTGGTGTAGTGGAAAGGGTTTTTTTTTTTTCCCTTCCATCACAAAGTGTTCTGTGGTTTAAAATCTCACTATTTCTATTTATTTTCAATTGCCTGAAACCCTCAGAAGTGTGAGGCGGTTACTGCAGTTGAGTGGACCTTTACTTTCCAAATGGAGACTCTGAATGTACTATGAGGAGTTCCCAGGGAGGATGGGAAGGAAACCATATCCCTATTAGTAGTGCATAAAGAAAACATCGGAAAATTAGAAAAACATGGCATATCTTCCACTTTCTCTATTTTACCTCAATTCTGTTTCAGTGCTGGAAAAAAATAGTGTTGTCTGTAGCTGTTACATTTCTGAGGTGTTCTGGAGAAGACTCCTCATGCATGGGCCATTCTTTTTATTTCAGTGGGACTTTTTATCTTTTAAGCTTGTAGGTGATTTACAGTTCTCAATTAACTGGTTCATCTCTTAACCTCCGTTAGGACAGAAGTGTGTGACAAGGTAGTTTGAAGAGCTGTGATCGTGTAGATGCGAGCTGGGTTGATGAGCCTAGGTTTTATTTTCCCTCTTGCACATCTGATTTCAGCCTTTGTGACTGCTGGAATTGGAGTTTTCCTTTATGTCATCTGTCCCGTTTCCTTTGTTCCATGTTGCTTTTTAAATGATTCACTTCCTGTAAAAAGGCTTTCTAGGCAATGTCAACCTTTTTGTAGGATTTGGTGATTTGATTCTTTCCTTCTGGAATGCAAAATGGCAAAAGTTGCCTCAAGATGAAACTTTACTTAGGAAATGCCTTGCTGCAGAAATACCTGTGAGCTGGTGTCAAGGACTATGCAAGAAAGGGTAGAGAAGAGGGGAGGGAGCTCAGGTGAATGTGTGTTCGTAGCGTGTTTTAAGACTGTGTTCTAGAATAATGTTGTTTTTTTAATGCTTCTGCTGGTAACGAAAAGGCAAATTGTTAGAGATTGGTTGAATGGAAGAAAACGATGGTTAGCATGTTTTTTACTTTATTCATCTAATTAAAAGATCAGTAAATACCAGTAGGCAATTGGAGTCGTGTTCAAATTCATGGTTTATGTGAACAATGTTGCTGTTTAAATATTGACTCTGAAGTGAGGGACAGGAAACAGCTTTAAACACGGGCTAAATGTTTCATATTATTTCTGCAAACAAGCAGAGCGATATTTTAAAGATTTATGTTTGTTGCTTGCTGTATAATACATCATAGAAAAAGCTTTTCTTGCTGACACTCACTTAAAAAATTACAGAGCTTCAGCATCTGAATTGGTTTTTTTACATCATGACGTTCTCCGCTGACATCGTAATGGCAGCTGGTGAATCAGCTTCAGATGGATGTGTCAGCTATATTCAGACACTCATCTATATTCTATATCCGAACTTAGGGCATGTGTCCTAAGATGCCCTTTCATGTCTGAGCACTGACTGTGCTCAGTTTTCCGAATGCTGAAGTGTGACAGGATGAGGTGGCCAGGAAGAAGCTGAGGACCGCATCTTCCTCCCACTGCTCCCATGGCTTGCGTATCTAATTCTAGTACAACTGCAGAGTATTCTGTTCTGTTGAACTGTTCTTAGTAGACCAATAGCAGCAAAACTCAGTCTTGTTCTGTGGAAGCAGCAGTGGGTGAGGTCCATACCCTGGAGGCAAACAGTTTGGCTGGCCAATATTTGGAGTATTATTAGGATGTATTTATTAGGTTTGATTAGTGAAATCTGAGAAATGTTTGAAATGTCAACAATTCCTTCCAACTCCTACCTAATGAAATCGGTGCTAATTAGCCTTCTGTTTGGGGGTTCTTCAGATAATCTCATTGCGGTGTTGACAGGCAAAACTTTATCCTGACTTCTGCAAGGTAACTCTTAGATTTAGTGTAGCTTTTTACTGTGTTGTTACTCTGACTTCTCTTCTTGCGCTGCGTTGAAGCCCTCCACGACTGTGCTCTGAGAGGCAGAAAGATGTTCAGACTGCAGGACACAGAGAGCTCATTTGGGGACCATTAATGAATATAAATTATTTAAGCCTCATTCCACATAATGTAAGGTCTGAAAGAATAGTTTGCATTAACTATAGATTATGAGTGAAGGTGACTTTTGTAGCACAGCAGTGCGTACAATTACTGTGTAGTGCAAACACATCATTTACATTCAAGAAAAACCACTTATTAGTGCCATGCACTTCAAAATTAAGGGAATACCTGTGTACTGTGTTTGACTTGTATCTATCAGATTGTTAGATATTTGTTTTCATCTAGTTTTAAATAGCATTTATGTGTTTGCTTAAACTTCATGGGATATAGAAACCACAATTTGATAAATCCTATGCTTTTCCATGGTTAACATAAGCTAACTGTGGATGGAAACGTCACTGATATGCCTTGGTGGCATAGTACAGATTACAGAGTTTCATGTTTATAGAAGATGTTTCCAGTTGTTAATAACACACAAATATTCTGTGCAGCACTTGTATTTCCTGTGTCGTCTTCTGAGCGATATCTTCCAGAAGCCTTTTGCAAAGACTGAGGTTTGGTACATTCGACCAAGAGCTGTAACAAGAGCTGAAATCAGGAAAGGTGAAATAGCACATCTCTACCCTCAGCAGGTCTGAAACAATGAATTTTAAGACTTTGAATGCAGAAATCTGAATATATGATAGCTTAGGATTTGAACACTTGCAGTTGGAAAGGTTAGAAAACAATAACTTCCCATATACCTCATTTACAGCAGAAATTGAAGACTGGCCTTACCAGCATTGATTTTGTTAAACTGTGGCAACATAAGGAGGCACAATAATTGTAATTACAGGAGGAATAAAGTCCACAAATGCTTATACGTGTATTTCTGTTTGTAACAGGTGGTCAATCTGTATTTGCATGAGTTGCTGATTTAAAGGACAATTACCTTCTCATTTTAATCTTCTAAAAGCTTATTCTGCTAAGGAGGAGTCGAAACAAGAAACTTTATTGTGATGAAACAACTCAGAATTAATCCACACCCATTTTTTAACATCAAGAATGCTTTTCTTTTTATTTTGAAATTTCAGGAGCTCCAATTTCAAAGACTTACCAGAGAACTGGAGGTGGAAAGGCAAATTGTGGCTAATCAGCTAGAAAGATGTAGGCTTGGAGCAGAATCACCAAGTATCGCCAGCACAAGGTACAACTCCTGATGACTTCACTTTCATATGTCCCATTAAATTAAAGGGCTTTTAGTGGTTCATGTGTCCTACATACATACATCTTCACTGGTAGCTGTTCACCTTCCATGAATATCTGAAGTATAAAACAATGCAGACTTGCTGTAAAGAGTCGTGAGACAGTTTAAAGAGGCCTTTATAATAATGGATTAGATTTTCCATAGAGTGCGTGTAAAGCTTTAATTTCTCTTTGAACGTGTTGAATTTTACTTTTAAGATTCAGCCAAAGAGAAATACAGCAGACTTATATGTGTTTGTGTCGAAGTAACAGTGCTAGTTAAATGCAGTAATCCAGAGAGAGGGTTTTTCCCTGAGTTTTAACTATCTAGTGTCATCCAGCTTTTCTGAAGTACTTTCTGCTGTTGCTTTTGTTTTCAGAGGACGTCTTGCTGTAAGTGCAGTCTTAGCATATTTAAATAGCATGAAACATGTCTAATATATTTCACATACAATGACAGTAACTGTAGCAAACAGTTTTTAAAATGTTCTTTTAAACATTTCAGCTGTAATATTCTACTTCCTTTTTTTACTCCTTAGCAAAGTTTTTAACCCTCATGTGTTTGGGCACTCATTCTTCTCAAGCATATGACATGATTGGTGGCTCTGTAATCTGAAAGCCTCAGCAATAATGTGTTCTCTTGTGAAACATTTATTCCTGCATTTCACATTACAGCAAACTTCACGTTGGCATGTACACAGAGAGTATGTTCTGAACGTTATTATTTCTTGCCTTAATTAGTTTGTTTCTATATTCTTTCAGCAGTAAACTTGGGTATTACTCTGAATCCTTTCCTCATGTGGCCACAGTAAATATTTCTGCAAGTTGAATGTAAAGTTGTTTCTACAAAAACTTAAGAAATAGGAGGGGATTATTTAAAAATATGTGAAAATCCAGTGTACCAGCTGACAGTTGTTTCCATGAAAACATGAAACCGCTTGATCTGAGTTTGACCGTGTGTTCACTGGCATGAGGCCTTTTGTATAAGAAACTTTGAAGTATTCTGTGGACAAGGTGACTTTTTAATACATTCCATGCTTGCCCTTCGTTCCCTCACTTAGAGCAGGACCACAGCAGACAGCAGCAAAAATTTATAGCCATGAAAAGGTACCAGTGTTTTCCCAGACTCGTGCTGTAAATGCTTTGCTAAGACTGAGAAGAAATGAAATAAACAGGAAGAAGACATGGAGAAAAGGCTTGGACACCAAATGCTGTGTTGAGAGATTGGTCCTGGGCAGCTAACAGCCTGCTCCCAGAAACACAGAAAAGTTAAGCATTTAGAGTGCCAGCTGGTGTTTCACCTAGCCAAATATAAGAATTGTCTGCCTGTCTTATGTAGAAGAAAAACCCCAAAACCAAACCAAACCCCTCAAAACTGACAAACTAAAGCAATGACCGAAACAAAAAAAGCAAGTAAAGTTGAAGCACAAGGTGTGTACTGTGCTCCCTTTTATGCTTTGTTAAAGTTTTCAGACCCTGAGGAAATCGACAATGCTTTGCTGTGGTTAAGAGATTGGGGAGCATTTCATTTCAAAGGTGCAGCTGAAGATTTTGTTGACCTCAGTGGTGATGGCACTGCCTCTGATTTACCTGGTCCACGCTGGCTTCCTGCTGGCTGGCAACTGGGCAGCTGGAGATGGTGCTGCTCTGCAAAACACACGCTGAGGTGAAGTCACAGTTACTCTTGCAGCAGCATACACCTGTCTTCGTGTCTGCATTTGGGCCTTCAAGGTGTTCTGCGTGTAGGCAAGTCACTGTTCTTGAGGCAGCTTGTTGCTCAGTTGCACAGTGCCAGCCCAAGTGAAGTTGTGGTAACAGCTAGTGAGGGAGGGGAGAAATGCAACATCAGTACCTTAAACCATCTTAAATGTCTTCAGCTAGTATGTGTAGCTTCTCAGACTGTCTTCATGGCTGTTAGCATAAACACCAGCACAGTAGGGAGTGCAGGCTGTGCAAACGTAGACCTGGATAAATCCATCTGGAGGTAGGCACTGGTGATCTGCCACCTTCTTGAGCGTGCCTGAGAAGGACTCATTTCAGAAGCGTGGTTCATACTGCTAGTGCTAGTCCCTGTGAAGTGTCTGTGTTGCTTTGTGCACATGAACAAAGCAAAACAAACAGAAGACACTTGTAGTTTAGGTTTGTTTTTCTGTTGCCACCTGTATTACAACTATTATTGTTGATGTAAGCAACACTCAGAAGTAGTTGACTGTTTTGCTCTCTTAAAAGGAGCGTCAAAGATGAGAACCAGAACAGTTCGGCAGATCCTAAGTAACTGTAGTGTAATGACTGGAGAAAGCAGCAATAGATCAGCAGCAGCAGCAGCCTTGGATTCCCACATGGCTTTATTTTTACGTGCCTGTAGGTTACTAGCCTGCTAGAATTACTTTTATTAATGGGTGTTGTGCTTAGCACTTCTAACATTTCATGGCATCCTGTACGTTGTCGAACCTCTTAAGAGCCTGGAATGATACATTATTAGCATTGCATGTAGGTATTAAATGTTTAACCTGTGTTACTCTCTGCAAGGTCAGAGATGAGAGACTGGGAAAAACAATGTGAGGTTTCTGTTGTACCTTCTTACTTTCATTTCACGCTATAACATGCACAGGTTTCTGTGAAGAAGCCACTGGGCTGTTCAGCCTCCCATACACACAGATCCAGCACTGCAGCTAACTTCCCAGGTGAATCGGTTGGATTCTGTTCTGGGCTGCCAGATGTGTTGGAGTATGTGCCGATGCAGACAGATATTAATATGTATCAAGGGTCAGTCATCAGGCTCACCGTGTAGAACACATTGCCTGACATCTCAGGTGGGTGTTGGGTGTACGGCTCAAAGTCGGATGCTGTGAGTTATTTATTGTGTGTAACTGGTCAAAATTGAGTGGTGCTGGGAACCCAAAGGCTCATGGCTACTAATTTCATTGTAAAATACTGCACTCGTAACAGCAACTTGTCACAAACACTTTAATAGAGGAAAAGTACGTCAGTGGCACACTAAACTTCACTACATGCAAACCCTGCTGGCAGTGCAGGAAATCATGTAAAACACTTAAAGCTCCAAGTAACAAATGGTCAGTGTGAGGAATAATGTGCCTACCTGAAGCTTCTGAGTTTTGTGAAATCAAATGTATTTCATAACTACTAGGGTGGTTTATTTTCTCTGCTTTTCCCAATACCAACTGGAATACAGCTTGTGCTTTCTGTAGGAGCAGAGAATATTCCAAAGTGATTCAGTAAAACATTGCACTCTGTGACTGGAGACTGTAAACTTTCTGTGAGTGTAAACAGAGTGTAAAAGAGTGTAAACAGACCAATAGTTTTGTTTGAAAGCCACCATGCCCTCGTGTTAAGCTCTGTAAGCTCTGTTCCACTGGAGGAGCAGTAGCACAGACACTTCCAGCTGTGTGCCGCCCCACACTCAGGGCATTCCATGGCAGGCAGCAGCAAGTTTGTCCCAACAAGACTGTTCAGAGTGAACTGGTCTGGGTGTAATTATCCTTACAGAAACTAGTTTCATTTTGTTCATATGATGTATCAAATATTTCAGTGTTTCCAAAAGGTATATTTGAAATTGCTTGCGTATATTGTAGTGTATGATGTCACCAAAATGAGATGGCAAATTGCAAGCTCCATAAAAATTATCTTTACAGTCAGTATGTGCTTTTGGGGTGGGAAGAGGGAGGGGAGAAATCATGGTAATTTAAAGCACTTATTTCTTCACTTACACCGACATTACACAGACAGAATTGTGGGAAAAAAACTCAATTCAAGAGCTACATGAAATTTAAAAGTAAGAAAGAGAAGATGTACTTAGTTTTCTGTAAAAGCAAGGGCTAAAATGTGTTTGACAGAATTTAGCCAAGTAATGAATAATGTTAAATCACGATGTCCTAGTTGGTCATCATAGAGCTCTGGGAAGAATATTTTGGGCACATATAAAAAGAGTTCATTTATCTTAATATTTAGAAGAAATGATGATTAATTCCATTATTATTAGCTAGCTAGGAAATGCTTGCCATGTGAGATAAAATAACCAGTCATCAAGGCAGCTGACAGCTGCTGATGCTAAACATGAGGTGGAAGTTCCCATCTCACTTGCAGAGTGAAGGAGCCTCCTTTGGTTGGAAATTGGTCCCTGCTGCGATTGTCATAGGGGTTACAGTTCTTACTTGGTGTGTTATAAATCTTTAATGTAGGTTTCTCTGTACATTACAAAGAATTACACATAAAGGTTTGGGGTCCATTTTAGTTATTTTTTTATACAGACTGTAATGATATCTCATCACCTTCATTTCAGAACTTGAGAATGAGCCATGTTAAGTTTGGTCAATGAGTGTCTCTTCCTCTGTCTTTACTATTTGAACTTTGAAATGCCCTTCCTTTACATTTGTTTTAGGAAATTAACATAATTTTTCTTATCTTTATTTCTGCTGATTCCCTAGTTGAGACTGGAGGAGGAAGAGGAGACAGGAACAGGAACCCTTGGTCTATGTAATGTCTTCACAGCCTGTTTTGGATTTGTTTGACCATAATTATGTGTTAGACAGAAGTTTTAATTGATGTGTTTTCTTCTGATTTATGCAGTTTTTTATTTGCTTACTTCGGGTCTTCAGGCAATAGTAGGAGTGCAAACATAATAAGAATCATGCTTATAGGTAGTTTCAATAGTGGTTCACACAACTTGCGATGTGTGCACAGTATGGGTTGTAGTAGATTTAACAGATGACTAGAGGAAGCATTATAGCTTCTAGAGCCTAAAGAGTCACTTCATTGCCAGTCAATCCATCATTTAATGGGGCTATTTAAGGTGTTTAGCTTAGTGAGTGGGTGATCAGAAGCACTTCTCTTGAGATACAGAAGACCTCAGACTAAGTCTCTGACACTGAGTGTCAGAGTGTCTTTGGCACTTCATCTGTGGCATGCAGGCAGAATTGATTGTTCATTTCAAGCACACAGACATTTAGAAGTGCTTATTTTTTGCATGTCAACATTGAAAATGAGTGAAACTTGCAAAGTTTCTTTTTATATCTTCAGTGTTCATACTTTTGTTTTCTGTTTACCCAGACCAGAAGCCTTTCTGAAATCCCATCACAGCTTTGAGTACCAGCAGAATTGAGGAATTTGGCGGGAGGGTGGGTATTATGCAACTTGCTGATGTGCAAATGTAGCTTACTGATGAGTTGCTCTGATGACAAATTGAAGACTGATGATTTAATATTCACTTCAGCTGCCTACATAAATACTTATTATGTTACCCTATAGTAGACTGGAATGCAAAATAGTTTTGTTGTTTTTGCTGTGAATGTACATCTACTTCACGCTACAGATTGAGATGCTGTCACTGACCACGTGTCAGCTAAATGATGGGGACTGCTCATGAGAGGACTTATGCAAGGTGACCTAAAGTTTCTGGTGGATAATTGTGGATGATCAGGTGATTTGTGTTAACCTGTCACCCTCTGAAAATGCCTGAGGCACCTAAAGGGTGGTGAGTGTCACCGTGGTTACTGTGGTGCATCATTTAGCTAAAACAATGCATGTATTAAGAGCTGTTAATTTTTTCCAAAGCCAGTGAAACATGTCAGAAACCTGCACCTTGAAATCCTGTTTTGTGTTACCAGTAGGCAGGCGTTGGTGCTGGGCAGTGTGCTGATACTGCCACAGTGCTGTGAATGGTCTACTGCCATACAGCTGGTGTTGCCTTTGCACAGATCTTCTGCCAGGCTGCCTGCTAGCAGGGCTTAGGAGTCTTCATCGCTTCTCAGCATTGAGTTTCAAACTGGAATAGCATCCTTCAGTGTGAGTGACCACCTATACTGTTCCAGATGCAGCTTATCAAATCCAGACTGAGAGTACTAGCACTTGCCTATGACAGATGAAAACATCTAATAAATCATAGCACCGCTGGCTCCTGGTGGCAAAGCTGTTTAGTTTTTGTATGTGGGACACAAGATGACTGTGGCACTTGGTACAGTGTCTGTCAAAGTGGGTACAGGAAGTAGGAATATTAGTGAGATCAAAAAGACAGCTATTAGAGAAGCTGAAGACTGAAAGTTACCTCAGTTACAACACTTGTGAAAACTTCTGCTCATCTTTATCAACAAGAAAAGCAAGAAGCAATATGCACTTGAGACAGACAGTGGGTATCACTGCTTTCAGGCAGTACTGCTTAACTCATATGGAATACTTGCTAAGATAATCAGCTTAAACAGTATCTTGTCCTATAATATATACAGGGACTGCCAGAAGCCTGGCTGTGACCTCCACTGGCCAGACCCCCTCTGAAGTGTGGCCAAGTCCTGGCTGTCACAGCCATTTAATGAGACCAACATTGACCTTCTTTTCTAACTTGGAAACCCAAAGCTGGAAAGTGTTTATCAGAGAACTATCCCTTGAAGAGCATGAAACGGTACCAGTGATACTTAGTACAAAACCTTTTTCATTCATTAGATTTCTTTGTTCCAGGTTGGCAGCTGGTTCAGTTTCATGTATAAGACATCAGCTTTGAACTAAAGGTTCAGCAAAGAAAGGCTGTGAAATTAAGGAAGGGATGAAAAAAACACAGACCAAACCAAACAAACAAAGCCCCAAAACAAAACAAAGAAAGAAAAAGAATCCAGAGATTTAGGAAATACACATGAAAAAAAAAACACAACAAAATTAGAGGAGTAAAATAAGTTAATAGCTTCAGCAGAGTTTGTATGTGTGCTTTGTCTTCAGGTACAAATATTTGTGTTATTGGCTGGAGAATTAGTTTCAGTTTGTGTATTTTATGTACACTTAGTGTAGATTTTTGGGTTTATTTCACTTACTCTTTGCACTCTTGCAAAGCAGATGGGGAAGGGAAAATCATTGTTTTCATGTGCGTGACCCTATGTCTGGTATTTTGTCTATACTTCCCTTGCATAGCATTTTAAAATAGCTACTACACTGCAATAAATACTTATCTCTGCTTTAACTAAAAACTGTATACACTGTACCAAGCTGTTCTGAAAGGAAGATACAATTTCTGCACGTCTACCCTACTAACCTAGTTCTTTTTCAAGGATAATAGTGGGCTAAAGGTAAGTATTTTTAGAAGTGCAGTGCACCACACCTGCGCTTCCTATAGCTATGTGACATGCTAATATCAGGTAGAGACAGTACAATGACTGGTGGATGTGGCAGCAGCCTCTCTTTGGTAGTGCAGTATTTGACCACGCTGATTTTTAAGTGTTGGAATCAAGTTCTTATCCAGTTAGTTAGTGAAATGACTTTCTACTTATGATTCATAGTCAGAGCTACCTTTATTGTTCGTAAACCCTATACATGCAAAGAAGGTTCAGTTACCCAGATGTGTTGCACAGGGATACGTTTGGAGTTTTTTATGGTGTTGTGTATGTAAGGGTGAAGTTTCTGTGTGCTTTGCAGTTTTTACCTTTACTAGCACCGCAGGACAATGTGATGTCATTAGAAAGAACTGAGTGTCCAGAGAATCTGAGCAATCAAGTGAAGCCTGTAAAACTCGATGTTGGCATAGCATGAGAGAATTCTGGGGCCAATGTTCACAGTGTCTCTCCAATAGTCTTCATATTTATTCATTTCAGTGTTAATGAATGGGTTAACAGTAACTGATTAAAGAACCCGTTACAGCCAAGTTTGCTGGATGAAGGCTAAGGAAGATACTCTGTAAAGACTTGATGTGGATCACCCAACATTCAGGACTCAGCCTTCAATGGCAAAAATTAATTCAGTTTTATACAAACTCCTTTGAATTCAAGATCAGTTTTGGTACACATTTCCTCATTAATTTTTAACAATAGCAAAATTTGACAGGTTTCATCAAAATATTTACAAGGTTCAATTTGCAAGCAGGAAACCAGTAAAGTTTCACAGAATTACCTTGGCATATAGTTACAGTCCTCCAAATACGCCAAAGAAGCATTCTGGAGTTAAGGCACTGGTTGTGTTCAATGCTAATGCTCTAGAAGTTAGAAATGTTTTTAACTTTTTGCTTGAATTGAATCAATTTTAGCCCAAGGCTGTGCAAAAACTGAGCTTTGGTGGTCTTGGCACTGCTTACCACTCTGGAATAGCCAGGTGATGGTAGTACAGTTCCTTCACCACAGTTCCAGGTGTCTCTGGAGAGTTCTGTTTTTTTTCACAGAGCTGCCCTGCTTTTACCACATTCACTTAGCACGTTCTCCTGTGGAGAAGGTTACAGTGGCTTAAGAAATAACCATCTGTAGCTGTTTACTACCTCCTGGTAGCTGGAGGCTATGACCTTTTTTCCTGAAACGCCTTAGCAGGTTCTGTAGCAAAATCTGGGCTTGTTTAAATCCCAATTTAAACTGTACCACTAAAGGTAGCCTAAATTAATCCACTGACTCTGCACTCTGGTGGAAGGGCAAAACTCACATGGCCACGGTAGCTGAGTTTTGGGGGAAGTAGTTGTTGTAGGGTCAATCCTTGAAGTATCTTAGTTAAACACAAATTTGTTTGTAAGTGGTAGCTGTCTTAAGAAGAAGTAAATAATGCTAGTTTAGAAATAGATACATTCTACCCAAAATCACAGTTTCTTGCTGATATTTAGACATCATCAAATCTGAGGGACTTGCCTGGCTTTAATTAGCTTTTTGTTTAGAAAATGGCAGCTTGTAACCATTGCAAAAAGTATTTCATACTGATAGTTTATATGTAGAGTGAGGAAATAACATTTTTATGAGGAAATGTGTGTAATTTTAGTAAGTTTTATGTTTGTCTGCAAAGGTAGTTCTGCATCAGTACTGTTACCTACAGGTGAGAGAACATTGCTTTTGTAGAAGGAACAAAATGGGTATGACAGTTGGATATGAAGTAGTTACTGGAAAAATCCAAGTAGGGGTTTACACTGATATTAACACTCCCTTGATCTTGTGAAATAGCTGTTTCTTAAGGCATCTCTTCAGTCTTGGCACTGTAAAAGCTGTTACTCGTTTACACTTTGAGGTGTACGTGTTTTTGTGTGTCGGGTGGTTTGACTTGTGCAAAAGATCAGAATTCTCACTGGAAAATGAAATAACAGTAAAAATTGTAGGTATGTTTCTGTTCTTTTTATTTTTTTTCAAACTGCTTTACATGTAGCAGCAAACTGCTCTTGAATTCCAGTTCCCAAGCTTCCTGCCGTGACCAGCGCATGCTCCTATCTTGAGGCTGGTTTGCTTAGTGCTGCCAGTACACATGTGGCTGTGAACATTTGCTGTATACTATTTTATTTAGGTCATTACACCTTAAATAGGAGGTGTGTGTCATAAATCACACTCTCACTGCCCTGTTGCAGGTACCTTATAGTGCTTGGTAATTTCCCATGCAGTAAGTTACGGGGCAGAGTCTCCCTGGATAATACAAAATTAAAATGGGTGGCTGTTGGCTTAGTTGTCAGCTGTAACATGCTGCAGAGTGTTGTTTACACGGGCTACTGGAACTTCATCTGCAGGGCTTTTCTTGTATGATTTTGAACCCTTTGGTTCAAAGTTTTAAAGTAAGTCCAAACTAGCCACGTGGTTCCTTTTTGTGATGATTTTTCTTTTCCTTTCTGCAGCTCCACTGAGAAGTCATTTCCTTGGAGATCATCAGGTATTCTCTTCTTTGTGTATTGGCATTCATTGCTTGTTTTTGAGTGATCTGAACATTAGCAGCAATGCTACCTGTGAGTTTCAAGTATCTCTTCTGCAGTGTGGTGTTAATACTCTTTTCCTTGCACGTGAATAAACTTGGCTGTTTCTCTGTTACTGCAGAAGTCTGTTTTGCCTTAGAGGTGGTTGCAGGTACCTTTTACTGCACCTTTTTGTGTGTTTGCGTTTTTGTGTGTTTTGTGACCATTGGATCTCCTTTGCAATTAATTAAAGGATACTTCTGAGTCTTCCCCTTGGCAGGTGAGGATCATGAAAAAATACTGTACGTTTTAAGCTTGAGAACTGATTAAACAGGTACTCTTACTTAACACAGGAAATCTTCAAAGGTGAAGGTTTTTCTGAGAGTGCCTTTTCTGGTTTTGTGCCTCAGGATAGCTTGAACTTTCTTTCCAAAACAAGAAATATTTGTCTTGTTGTACTTCTGAATCTACTCTTGAGTGTATTAGGTGGAATGGATACGACTATAGCTTAAAAGTCACATTCAAGTCTTTGCAATAAGGCAATCTCCTTCACAGATCAGAGCATTTTACTAGTGTGGGATTTTGGATCAGTTAAAATATTTAATATTGAAGAGTCGGTCAATGATCATCTCTTTAGATGAAGTGTACGTGCAGAAGTCAAAGTGTCAAAGCCACTCAGCAGGACCAAAACGGGACCTTGACTCCCTTTGAATTACTTTTTGCACTGGGTCTTGTTTTTCCAGTGCAATCATGGACTCTTGACAGAGGTCGTATTAAGCAGAAAATGCTCTAACGTAATCGAAATGGCACTTAGCATTTTAGGTAGCTTATTAAAAGTTTTATTAGCCAAGTTCTGCAGCGCATTGATGTTGTCTTTTTATAAAGGGGCGCATGCAGTTTTAAGAGCTATCCAATTTCTGCTGCACAGAGAGCAGCTCATCGCAGTCATCTGCTTGTTCACTCAAGCATATTCATAATTACAATAATTGTGACAATTTAAGGTAAATAAGTCTCTAGAACTATCTCCTTTCCCTTCCCCTTCCTGCTTTTTGTTTTATCTGGAGACCCAACTCTTCAGCACGCCCATTTGCGTGGTTTCATTTGCCATTGTGGTATAGCCTCAGCTGAGGTGAGGCACACGTTAGCTTTTCTCTTTCTTTTAAATCTGATATTCTCAACATCCTGCTTGTCTTGGCATTTACATTTTGCTAGTCATGATGGTGTTTTTCAGGTATATTTTCAGCAATATTTTTAAACAGAAGCCAAATCTGTTTTTCAAGCAATTGAGAAATTAGTTCTATTGATCCTGTCACTGTGGAAACTAATTTTTGTGCATGTGTTTGGTTGGGGTTTTGTATCATGTTATTTGCCCTGGTTCTGTAATGTCCCAGTGATAGTTCACAACTTGTCAAGATACCTTCTGACGGATTTCAGTCTGTTTTACTGATTTCCTTCATCCAGTTACATTCCATTTCCTTCCTTCCCGATTTTTCATGTAACTTGTTCTTCATCTGTTGTGTGTTTTTCTGCTTTACACTAGTTCCTCTCTTTCTTTCTTCCATCTATCCAACTCATGTTTTTGTTTTATCCTTTAATTCTCTCCTCCCATTTGTGTGTTTCTTTTCTTTAGAAATCTCCTGTGCGCATCCCTGCTAAGAAGTCACTTAAACATATGGCAAGGAATCATATTTCTACCTAAATACTGTATGCATTAATATATATCCAGATGTGTGTTTCTCACATCTCACGTATCTAACGTAAGGCTCTTCTGCAGCAATTGCTCAGAAGAGGGCATGTTTGAAAAATAGATTTTTTGGCTTAGAATTTTCTGATGCACGTTTCAGTTAATGTTTGCATTTAGGTTGTGATTATGGCATGGTTGTAAGTTTTGCTTCAGGTTCACTCTTGAGCTTTTTTCTGAAGAAGTGTCACTAGATGATGCTTTACCAACAGTAATCCAAACAATCCAAGGTTAAAGATGAATGAAAACTCCCTTAAATCACCTTTTTCCCCCGACTGCGGGTAGCAGTTTATATCAAAAACATCAGCAGATGATGTGATAAGATGTGACTGTAGCTGTAATTGCTTTATGCATCAGTAAAACTGTACAGAATTTTTACCAGAAGTATAAAATGATGTTGTTTTGCAGATGCTTAGAATATTAGATCAACAGCCATTTGTAAAAAAGGCTATTATTTTATTCAGGGCAATCTCCTCATGATTTATGGTGGCAGAGAGAGACAGAAAGACAATTCATTTCATTGTGCATTCTTGCCTCTGTTACAGAGCCTAAACAGTCTTTATTTTCTAGCATTGTGAATGCATTTGCTTCATGGCAAATGAGTGATGGATGCAAGTTTTTGGTTCAGACATCTGTCTTACGAACATCTGTATGGCACTGCACAATTGAACCTTATTCCTTTTCCCCAAATTGATTATTTTTCCGTTTGACATTGGTGTAATATCACGTGATATCACGTAAATAAAATGACAGAGCCTTGTGTTACTGAAACAGACTGACCATCAAAATATTGAATTTGAATGTAATCATCATTTAGAAGTCCCGGTGCTCACAAGCACTGTAAAGAGTGTGTCATACCCACTGATGCCCCTTATGATCTGTTACCAAGTTACTGTAACAGGAGCTGTGGAAGTGAGTTACTTCAGGGTTCGTTCTCTGTATCATTTCTGGGCATAATGATGATTAAATTAATGGAAGTGTAGTAGCACATCTTATTAAATCTTAATTGAATTTGGCCATTATACTCCTATTACAGTAAATTGATTAGCATCAAATGTTACCAGCTGATTTTGACCTAAGCACGTGCTGCTGATATGTAACTGTGTTGATTGCCCGTCATTTCCAACGTGTATTGATGCATTACACATCTTTTTAAAATCTGACATTTCAGTAGTGGTCAGACTCCACCTTTTACTTTGAAGCTCTTGAGATTATAGGACGTTCAGACAAGTGATTGCCATTCTCTGTGCACTACAGCACAGTTGCACAGTGTCTCCACTCTGAAGAGTATGCTCGCTAAGCAGCCAGTTACATTTGTCATTAAAATCAGTTGGAACATACCTTTAAAGACTTGGAATTGCAGAATGTGAAAGCCACAGGAACCAAGATTCTCTGACATTAGTATGAGTGCTCTTTTCATTTAGTTTGGTACATTATACCTGTCTGCTAGGGAGCTCTGTGTTGGAAGTGCTTTGTTAGTCTGTGTGAGAAAATGATTCTGAGTTTGCATGAAACTTGGATGTGAAGCATTGGCTTTATCTAACTGATTCATTCTTTCAGATCCTCCCACCACTAGTGTAAACAAACCCCGAGTGGCAGAGAGCACTCACACCAATGCCTATGACGTTAGGACAGAGCCAGAACAAGGGAACCTCTACTCGCCAGAACAGACATCTCTTCATGAAAGTGAGGGTCTGTTTGTGCATTTTAAATACTAGCATGTATTTCTGCATGGACTGTACAAAATTATAATGCAATTACGGATGTAACACATAATCAATGACATTTTGCTTGAGGTTGGTTGATGCTTTGCTTCTTACTCTGGCTTCATATCTGCAGGGTCTGTAGTTAACTCAAGAAGTTCAACGCAAATGAATTCTTATTCAGACAGTGGCTACCAGGAAGTAAGCAGTTTCCATAACAGCCAAAACTTGAGCAAATCAGAAAACAGACAGCAGCAATCCCTTATTGGAAACACTAATAACCATTTGGTGAGGAGCTCACGAGCCGAAGGGCAGACATCAGTCCAGGTATGCTCAAAATATTCCACTTTACCTCTGTGCACTGTCTGGTACATAGTTTTAGAGACAGTAATTGTATATATGGACCTACCTCTGTGTAGGCTGTAATTAGTGTTATTAAATTACACTTTTATTTAACACCTTCACTGGTTGAAGAGCAGAAATGGCTTGCAGCAGACACAGGGTTGTTTACTGAAATCAGTATGCGTGTGATCTGGTTCATTTACTGCAGCTGAAATTAAGTGAAACTTCTGAGGACTCCAGACTGCAGAGTACGGTGCTAATAGAATATCAAGGAACCATCACTCGCTTAAAATTCGGTTGTGATATTGGGCAAAACCTCCTAGAATTTAGCCTGTATGTAGAAATAGTGCTTAAGGGAAAGTGGTATTTTTGTGCCTGTGCCTGTTGGTTCTTTTTTAACGTAAATTGCCATTTTATCTATAAAGACATACCAGTGAGAAAAAAGTTATTTTGTGGGAGAACTTGAAGAAACTGTATTTAGGATAAAAGCTGCTCTTCAGCCGCCTCCAAGTGCTGTTGAATTGTGTGCATTTCTCATTGATTTGTCTGTCTTAAGGGAGAAGAGTTTCTACTACAAGGCCTAAATGATACAACTAATAACCATTTCTGTTTTTAAACAGTCTTCAGTAAATACTGCTCCCAACCGAGTCATGAGGCGTGTCAGTTCAGTGCCATCCAGAGCACAGTCTCCTTCGTACGTGGTCAGCACAGGCGTTTCCCCCTCAAGGGGGTCGCTGCGAACGTCTCTGGGCACCGGGTATGGCTCTCCATCAGTCACCGAGCAGAGATCCCTTTCTTCTCACGCCTATTCATCCACCACTCTGCCGGTGCAGCGGGCAGCGTCCCCGTACGCCGCGCAGAGACCCACGTCCCCCACAGCGGTGCGGCGCGTCGGCTCGGTCACAGCCAGGCAGAACACAAACCCCAATGGCAGCACCTCCCAGTACCAAACGGCAGCCCGAGTTGGCTCTCCTCTTGCCCTTACCGATGTGCAAGCCAGAGTAGCTTCTCCATCCCAAACTCAGCTGGGATCCTCTTCCCCAAAGCGATCGGGCATGACTGCGGTTCCACAGCATTTGGGAGCAACGCTGCAAAGAGCCATTCACGATATCGAACAGTATGGGCAGCAGTATGATATATACGAGAGAATGGTCCCTCCTCGTCCTGATAGCCTTACAGGTTAGTAAAAAGGTAACAGTACAGCTTAAAACTTGGCACAAACCCACAGCTGTAGGAAACCCGTAACGCTGTAGTCATTCTGTGGATGAAACGTGGCAGCACTAGGACATCACTGTGGAGGATGTGTCCAATCAGTTGTAAATACCGACGTCAGACAGAGTGCATCAGCCTACTGTGAGTTCCGTGTGAATACTGTCTTTCTCTCAAGTTATTAGATAGCAAGCCTTGCATTGCATTAAATCACAGGCTTTAAGTAGCTAAGCCAAACTCTGAGTCTTCCAAACAGAGACATTTCAGTGTTTTCAAAGGTAAAAGTCTTTTAAATGCATGTGTAGATTATACTCAAAGTCAAAGGTACCTGGCTGGAACGAGTTTTATGTCTGGTTCTTTCTTAAACATGTAACTTGACACCACTGAACTTTAGACTTTTTTTCCTCATATTTCTGGGCTGTCTCAAAGTACTTCAACTTATATATAAGGTAACCATTGTAATATTACCTGAAAAATGGAACCCTAAAAGGTAGAATGTGTTAACCTGAGAGGCAGTTCTTAAGATGCAGTGACTTTACATTTCAAGTTGTGTGTGTGTTACTGGTTTTGTTCCGAGTCTCACCTAAATGAGCACAGACAAGGGGGTTTTGAAGTTAGACCCACGTGCTCTTTTGAACACACTGCAACGTCTGTTTTTTCTTTTAAACTGTTACACCACAGGAGAACTCAAAATATATTCTCATTCCTCAGGAAAAGGTGTAAGGTGTCTTCTCCCTCACCTTTGCTTTCAAGACTTAGTAATCTCCCAGTTTGATAAGGGGGTGGCAGGGGAATCAGTTTGATGTGTCTCTTCAGCAGTTTAAATGAATGTGGTCCAGTGGGCTGAATAATTCGTGATGTAACAGCAATCTTATGCTCTTAAAATGTTATTAAGGTACTTGACAAATACTGCTGCTTGAGGCTATCACCTCCTCTAAACAGATGAACTGATACATCTTTGGAGAAGTGAATCAGTTATTCGGAAACAGATGCTTTAAATATAATGCTTTTAGTGTTAAGGAAGTAATGAACAAGTGTGAGAGTCAGGCTTACACAGCACGTTATTTCATAGCCATCTCAGTGTCCCTGGTCTGGCACTGCAACAGTGGTAGCAGGAGGTCCACTGCTGAGGAATTTAAGTTAAATGGGACAGAGATAATATAAAACAAACTTTAGAGGTACATCTGAAAAGCAAAAGGTGAAAAGATGTTCTCTTAAAGCTGCAGCATAGCAACATACACGTATGATATGTGTATAATACACACACACACACACACACACACACACACGTATCATGGGCCATTTAAACCTTTATTAAGACTTTCCTCCATGTGCTTAAGTCTCTGTTGCCACTACCACAAAGGCTTTTGCTGTTACTGATCCATACCATTTCATTTTCAGGATTATGAACCCCTTGAGACCGTGCCCTGTTTCACCACTGGATTGCTGTCAGGCTCACAACTCACCTTGTCCTTATAGAATCTGTGAACTGCACATGCTGCCTTAGCTTTTACTCTGTATGGTTTAGACTTTCTACTATAAATGCTACCAAAAACATGGAACTGAAAACTTGTTAGTGTGTGGACAACATTTTTAATCAAAGAAATGCTGCTGTGGCAACAAGTGGTTAAGTATGGATTAGGCAATAATGGAAGGAAGTTTAATGAATCAATGTTTACAGCTGTAGGTATAGCTGACACCTGTCCTGGGCTAAAAGAAGAAAGATTCAAGCATGACAGCTTTATTGTTTTTAATTGATACAAGGTAAGTACATATTTCACTCTTCTTGGTTGTAGGCCTGAGGAGTTCGTACGCTAGTCAACACAGCCAGCTAGGACAAGAGCTGCGCTCAGCTGTATCTCCTGATCTGCACATCACCCCTATCTATGAAGGCAGGACTTACTACAGCCCCGTGTACCGCAGCCCGAACCACGGGACGATTGAGCTGCACCAGGGCTCACAGTCAGCGCTGTACCGGACGGGCTCAGGTGGGTGCAAGGGCCAGGCCTGGCCTCTTCCATTAACTGACTCCCTAAGGCTTGCTTCATTTCCTTACTGGGAATTTTCTGAAACCCGTGCTATACTGGAGAGCACAGCTGAGATGTAATGCCAGCGTAATAGGAAAAGCTAGGTGTTGCAAATTAGCAGAGATAGAAACTGGGTTTGAAGGGCTTAACCAACAGGAATTAAAAAGCCTTTTCTGTGATGTTTGTGAGAAATGCTTGAGGCTGTGTATCGGTGTCATCTTAGGGGCAGAATATCTGCTGTTTGACTTCACAGACTAAGGTACATGCAAGCAAAGTATGTTCCATGACACGTGACATTCTCTGTTTGTCGTACAATTTATTCATCAAGACAGTAAAATGATAGCTTGCACACGGAAATTGCCTCCCACATCTTTCACCAAGAAATAGGGCTTTTACCCAACTTATCAACACAGGATGATGTCAAAATGCTGTATGTGAAGATTATATATTGAAACTAAAATATTTCTGTAGTATTTCACAGAGTAGCTGCTCATAGACTATGACGTGCATGGGCATTAGATTAATGCTAGAACAGAGTTAAAGAGAACTGTAATACATGTTGCAGTGCAGTTTGTTCTTTAAGGTTGGTTAATAATTGGTATACTGGGGTAACTTCCAAGAATTCTCAAATTATTAGAGGGATATAACCAAGAAACTCTCCAGAAACAATTATAGAGAGGTGTCCGATTCATAGGTCATGTTTTCACACATGTGAAACCTGGAAGTTAGTCAGGGCATGCTAACGAGTAAAGATAGCTAGAAACTGGATTCTCTGTTTACTTGTGTCCCTCATGTCACTTAGAGACACCCAAAAAAAAGCTGCCACAACAGCTTTGTTGAGTTGGTAAGAGACACATTCCTGTTTTTGAAAGGATCAGCTTAATCTCTGAGATCATCTCGTTAGCTTTTTGTCAGGGAAGATGTACACGTAGCTGGGAAAAGGTCAATATCACGTAAACGTTACAAATCTGTGCTTACTTAGTTTTGCATTTTCTTTACAGTGCAGTTGACATTGTTGCAAACTATTGAATTTTGTTATAAAACTTGAAAACGTTTTGTATCCTGATGTCTGCTTGATGGCACAAGAGACATTGCTTTAAGTACTTGTTGAGTCAAGCTGAGGCATAAGCCTGATTCTACTAAACCTCTAGTTCTGTAACTAAGCCTCTCTCCCTTCCCTGGGCCACTGAGTAATTGCTGCCTTCAGTCTGGCTATAACTTTGCACATGTACATGTTTTAAAGCTGATTGTTCTTTTCTGATGCTTGTAACCACGTGCTGCCTCTTCTCTTCAATAGACATTTCTTACCTAGTTTGTTTTAATACTGATTTTATACCAGGAGTCGGAAATCTGCAAAGATCCTCCAGTCAGCGTAGCACACTCACATACCAAAGAAATAATTATGCTCTGAACACAACAGCTACCTATGCGGAACCCTACAGGTCAATGCAGTATCGCCTGTCAGAGTCCAGCTACCACCGGCTGCAGCACGCGGCGCCCGCCGACGATGGCACCACGCGCTCCCCGTCCATAGACAGCATCCAGAAGGACCCCAGGCAAGTCCACCCCTGCTTGCAAGAATCATAAGGTTGTCGGTACATTCCTTGGCTGAGCGTGGCGCTTTGTTGCCCATGTTCCAGTTTCACATTAAACAGTCACAACTAATTCAGATTCTCTGACCCACGCCTTTGCAGACAAAGTAATAAATGCAGACTACTCTTGCAGTAAGAAAGAGCAACTGTCATGCATTCAGGTATTACTACATTTGTCTCAATTTCCATGTAGAAGTTATTACAGGAAATGCTTAAACATTTGGTGACAATTGACTGTATTATTCAAACTGTTTTTGTCAGTAACCCTGCAGCACAACCTGTGTTGCTGCAGCAAGTACAAACCAAAGGTATTTGATAGAACTTGTCAGGAATGGCTTGCTCACGTTTCAAAACTGGACACGTTTTAAAAGTTATGTGTAAATGTACCATTCTGAGAGCAAATACACATCCTGTTTTTGAAATAGTTACTGGTTTGATGCTGTAAACGTGTGTGCACGGTGTAGGCATTTGACAAGCGATATCAGCATTGCCATTTATTAGAGATACTATTCATTTAAACCTTGTGTTTCAAAATCAAGGGCATCAAAACCCAGCCCGTGCAAAGCTCAGAGGGATTTCTGATACTGTTTGCTTTTGCTGTGGGTATGGGATAGACAGAAATACCAGTCCATCCTCAGACTACCAATCGCTGAGGCAGCTTCTAGACGTTCTTTGGTCAGGAAATCATGACACACTCTGCTGGTGTAGCAAGAACTGGAACTTGAGCACCTCGTGTGGGAGAGGAGGGTATGGACTCCATCAATCCTCAGGAGTCTCAAATGGAAACATTATTAGGGCACCGAATAAACTTAGAAAAAAGGTGAACTGAAGGTTATGGTCAGACAGGAAAGTCCTACACTTAGATCTTTTGGGCTTTGTGTGTTACAGAAGTCTGATTCCACGCTTCAGTCATTTTCTCATTTGGCCCTATCCTTCAGTCTCAAAAAGAACAGCACTGTTTTTAATAGATTTTGCTGTTCTGTTCAGTACTAGAAATTAATCTGTTTCCTTTTTTAATAGATATTGAGAAACTGAATGAATTTCACTTAACTGAGTGATGCACTCATCTAGATGATGTCAACAGGATAACCTTACCTCTGAGCAGTAATGCTTGGTAGCTGCGTGCTACGGCTGGCCTGTCCTGCCGCAGCTTACAAGAAAAGTGACTTGTAACAGGGATGCTTCACATTCATAACAAGGAACTTTAAAGAAATTCTGACTCAGTTTTCATTGCTGATGCACTGTCTTATCTTGTAATTTCACAGTGGAATCGTTCTTACCTTGTGTTTCAGTTTCTGCTTTGCATATCACACTGTCATAGAGGTTAGGTTCGTGCGTTACAGTAGCCTCAGGCTGGGCTATTTCAAAACATCACTCTAGAAAAAAAGTGAGGGAGCACCCAGAAAGCTGCTTAGTTTTATTGGAAAGTCTGCATTGCTTAAGGTCTTCCTGTCACCTATATGGAGAAATAAACATCTAAGTTGTTGAGCAGTTCAAAGTAGGCACGTAACAGAACTTTCCTTGTCTGGTGACGGACCCAGCTGGCCAGTCCAGCATTAGCCTCTGACCAGCTCCCCAAATACAGCTCTTGGAACATCTCTTTGTTTAAAAAAATGTACTTGGATTTGTGAACATGGGAAAACTTAGATCCTATTCCCTCCCCACCCCTAATCTTCCTACACAGAAGGAGGATAGCACAGCGAGCATTAATGAGTCTGTTTCTAAATCTATGAGCTGGGCACAGATGTGTTTAATGACTTCTCCAGGATCTGTCTGTGCAAAATCATTTTGTTCAATGAAGGAGATTTTGTTTTAACAATTTTAAGTTTGCAATGCCTGAATAATTGAAATTATGCAAACTTCCTGCATCTGACCATGACAAAAAGATTTCATGCTGCGCAGCTTTTGTTGGAGCGTAATTGACTTTGGACTAGAAGAGCGTTGAGCACAGAAGGAAATGAGTGGAAGAGATGCTCCTGAGCAGCATTGTTAAGTGGGTATCTGTTGCATTTTATATTTAAGTTTGGGGAGGTTCGTGTAGGTTGCAGTGTTTGAGTGGGTGTAATTTTAGCTGAGCTAATGGAAGAACACAGGATATAAAGTGTCCTTTTCCAGTCAGAAGACTAAAAGGTGATGTACCTCTTAGTTGTTCTAATACACCTGTTTTTCCCCTTAGCTCTGATACTCCAGACAAAAGCAGATTGGTTGTAAAACATTGAAGATGCTCTATTATCCTACTTAGTAAATAAACATGCATTTGTAACTAATGTCTTCTCCTGAATGTGTTCATCAACTGAAGGGAGTTTGCTTGGCGAGATCCAGAACTGCCTGAGGTCATTCACATGCTGCAACACCAGTTCCCGTCGGTGCAGGCGAACGCAGCTGCCTACCTGCAGCACCTCTGCTTCGGAGATAACAAAGTGAAAATGGAGGTACTGTGCTGAGTGTGCTTCTGTTGCTAGGGAAGCTGCAAAAGGAAAACTAGACCTCTCTTTCAGTGCAACACAGTGTTTTGCAGCTTCTTGTGTTTCTGTTGGTACCAGATGTGTCACAATATTGAACTGCCTAGGTGTGTGTAACTGGACACACAGACACAGGTTTTGCCTGTCAGAAGAGGCTGCAGGGAAATGATATGAAAATATTTTATGTTCAGGCTGTGTAATCTGGCAAAACTGTGAAGTATGTTTACCAAAGCCTGTTTTTGTGTAACCTGTCGGTCACTAGAGACTACAGAAAACAAGAACTCTGGAAGGCTTTCCATTAGGTTTGATCGAGGTGTTATAGGGCATGTTAGGGAAAGAGCGAGCTGTTAAGGAAAGGAAAGGAAATCCAGCCCTAGAAACACACAGCAAAGCATGAATGTTAATATGATGTGGAGCAGGGATACATCTGAGTGTAAATTCAGATATTGTTCAAATTTCTAGAAACTGTTTGTGTTCGAAGAGCTGCTCTTTTTGCAGAGCAGCTCTGAGCTATTGACCTGAAGGAATGTGCTTTTTCATTCACGTCATAAGTGTGTATCTGCTATTTTCAGTATAAATATTATTTAGGTTAATAAAATATTGACGCAGCTTTTGTAAGAACATAGTACAACATAAATTATTGTTGCTGGAAGGCAGATGAAAAGATGGTGGTTGTGATTTTGTGTTGTTCTGATAAAGATTACAGTGATAATGAGATGTAGACAAGACTTACAAGGCAGTCTTGCTGGCTTATAAGGGGTATGACAACTTATTTAGAAATTCTGGGATATTATTGCCTGCCTGTGAGGTGAGCAGCAGATGTCTTCATCAACCACCTGGATGAGGGGACAGAGCGTACCCTCAGCAAGTTCCCTGATGACATGAAACTGGGAGCACTGGCTGATTCCCCAGAGGCTGAGCTGCCATTCAGCGGGATCTCAACCGGCTGGAGAGTTGGTCAGAGAGGAACCTCCTGAGGTTCAACAAGGGCAAGTGCAGAGTCCTGCATCTGGGGAGGAACAACCCCCTGCACCAGGACAGGCTGGGGGTGACCTGCTGGAGAGCAGCTCTGCAGAGACAGACCTGGGAGTCCCAATTGATAATAAATTGACCATGAGCCAGCAACATGCCCTCGTGGCCAAGAATGGCATCCTGGGGGCATCAAGAAGAGTGTGGCCAGCAGGTCAAGGGCAGTTCTTCTCCCCCTCTCCTCTGCCCTGGTGAGGCCTCATCTGGAGTCATGTGTCCAGTTCTGGGCTCCCCAGCTCCAGAGAGACAGGGAATTTCTGGACAGAGACCAATGCAGGGCTCCCAAGATGATCAGGGGACTGGAGCGTCTTCGTGATGAGGTGGGATCTGGGACTGTTTAGCCTGGAGGAAACTGAGGGGCGATCTCATTAATAATATTAAATATTTGAAAGGTGTATGTCAAGAAGATGGGGCAATATGTTTTTTCTCTAGTGTCCAGTGACAGGACAAGGGGTGATGGACAAAAGCTGGAACACAAAAAGTTCCGCTTCAGGAAAAACTTCTTTGCTGTGAAGGTGAGGGAGCCCTGGCCCAGGCTGCCCAGGGAGGGTGTGGAGGCTCTTTCACAGGAGGTTTCCAACCCCACCTGGACACATTCCCGTGCCCCCTGAGTGAGGGGAACTTGCTTTAGCAGGGGATTGGACTGGATGATCTTTAGAGGTCCCTTCCAACCCCTAGCCTTCTGTGGTTCCTGATGAGGCTTTCAATCTCTGAGGAAGCATCTGTCCCTTGCATTGGAATGGTGTGTAGGGATCAGCAAAACATGATAGTGTCTGTGACAATAGGGAAGCTGCAGTTCATGTTCCCTTCGAAGCAGAGGCCAGCACAAGGACCTATTTGGAAGAGAAAAGGATCAGAATCATTCCAGTGCCAAAGTCAGTAAAGCCGTATTTGAGGAAAGCTTTTCTGGTTCCATTCATTATTTAAAGCTATTCTTTTATTGCTGTGGTAAAGACCAGATTAACTTACTAGACTATTAAGGATATTAAAAGCCTAGCAAAATGAACTAGAATGCTTGCCTTGCTAAAACCCGAAGGTAAGTGTAAGAAACTCTTTGTTGTGGGGAGGAATCTTTGCCATTTCACTTAGTTGTGAAACTAAAAAGATTGAATTCATTAGCTTTCCAAGTAATTAACATAAACCTGTAAATACACACAAAGCTGATTAGTAATTGTCATAATTGTATCATTTTACAAGAATTATGGGTCTTTTAAAATTTATAAATTGAAATGGCTGTTAAAACTGGGATCAACTGGTATGTTTCTAAATAGCTCATGGCTCAGCAAAACACAACCCTCCAGAATGGGTTTCTACTCCAGTGTACCTCGTCGAGTTTTGAGTACAGATGTTGTCAGTCACAACATGTACCTGTGTTACAGGTGTGTGATGTAGATGTAATGTTTGACCTGCTGTAGTGACATCCAAGAGGGAGATGTAACTGAAAAGTATGAGCAGTTATTTATTGCTTCAGTAGCAGAAGTAGGAATTATTGGCCTTGAAAAAAAACATCTCTTTAGTTTTTATTTCCTTAATAGGATCCTGCAGTATATGCTTTCAATGCAATCTGTTTCAGACAGTCTGTAAAGTAATATTCATTTCCTAGCTACAGAACCCTTGCCAGGCAGATACTTTCAAGCTTCAAGTCCCCTGAATGCCCCTAGGTGCAGATTCCTGTTGGCTTACGGCATAGCAGTGACTGGTGTAATGCCAAGCTGTGTTCCCTAGATTTATTACTTACATGGCAGATACATCTGGGTGTGCAAATATAGGTTTGCTTTTGAAAAATTGCACATTTTAAACAGAAGGCTAAAAAATTTCCAAGCCACCATTCTTTCATTTGATTTCTTTTATTGTCCTTTCAGAGGTGATTTGACAGATAAAAATCACATATAGTGTTGGTCATAGATCTTGCAGTTCAACTGGGGTTTTTCCAAGCCTCTTCAGTTTGGCTGATTTAGGGTGCAGAGAAAGATACGGACTGTTTTGATACCCACCACAGTTTGCAGGAATGCAATAGGAGGTTCTGTTCTTCAAAACAGCAAGTTAAAATGACTTGGCTAAATCAGTTATGTTTTCATTGGGAACAATTTTATTCTCCTTGGGTTATGGCCAGTAAAAGACTCTGAGCTTTTTAAGCCAAAATTCCATGAAAACTCGTGCACATTAATGTATTTAAAATAGCCCTGTGGCTTGCCAAATTAATTATTACACAGATTAGGATAGAGAAGGGGCCTCTAAAGGTGCTACTCATGCCAAACTAGAGAATCGTTCAGGACTGTTGACGTTTTACATCTCTTCCGTTTGGCCCAGAACCACATTCCAGTGTCCAGGAATGGTGGAGTGTCTCTTTCTCACCGTGGGATCTCCATCTCAGAGCAGCAGTAGTTTAGCTGCTGTGGTAGTGGAGCTTTAAAGAAATCCTGTCCTGTCCATGGACAATCACAGAATGGTAGAGTTGGTAGGGACCTTTAGAGCTCAACCAGTGCAAAACCCCTGCCAAAGCAGCTCCCACCTAGATCAGGTCACACAGGAATGTGATTAGGCGGATTTGGAAACCTCCTGTGAAGGAGCCTGCACACCCTCCCTGGGCAGCCTGGGCCAGGGCTCCCTCAGCTCACAGTAACAATTGCTGTGCTGTGCTAAAATGATACCAGGTTATAATAGCTCAAGCTTATATTCCAAAATGGCTCATAGTTTTGAAACAGTTCATAGGAAATATTTTCGTAGCCTTTTGGTGGTGATTTTTAGTTAAAAACTCATGTTGGTCTTGCACATAACACCACTTCTCTCTTTAACACATTTCTTATTTAGTACCTGCTGCAGAATGGGAAAATACTTTGATTTTTTATCATTTCTGTAAGTTGTTTTGAACAAAGTACCACATGATAATGAGACCTAAAAACACAGCCTTAAAGGTTCTGAAAAATATGTAGTGAAGAATAAATGGAACCAACTTGCTCAAAGCAAACAACATAAAAACTTCCTTTTGTTTTCCAGACTTTCTGCACAGTAGATGCTTCTTTTAAGCAGAACTTCAGGCGTGCAGTGGGACTGCATGTGTGCTGACTTGAACTGACCTTATCTGCGTGTGTAGCTAACTGTAAAAGTTGGCATTTAAATCTTTGCAAATTCTTGTTTCCAATATTCCCTGAAAATATATTCTGAGATATGGGATTTTTTTAAAAAACTGCATTATTGGGAAACAAAACTTTAGAGTGGCAGCTCATCCCTAAGCACGGCAAACGGCTGAGAATGCCCCTCAGCCTCTTTAACACGACCTGAGTGGTTCACAGGAGCATTCAGTGAAGTGTAACATCACATTATTACAATTTACCAACAATATTTCTTCTTGAAGTAGGCTGGAATGTGCTGTTTGTACAAAAATAAAAGTCTTTTAGATCTGTAGAGTGAAATGGGTGAAACCCCAGGATGCTGATGTTCCCAACATTCCATCTTCTAGGTCTGCCGGCTGGGAGGAATCAAGCACCTGGTTGATCTCTTGGATCACAGAGTCCTGGAAGTTCAGAAGAATGCTTGTGGTGCACTGAGAAACCTTGTTTATGGGAAGTCTACTGATGAAAACAAAATAGCGATGAAGAATGTTGGTGGGATACCCGCCCTTTTGCGACTGTTGAGGAAATCGGTTGATGCTGAAATAAAAGAGCTTGTGACAGGTGAGTTTTGAATAGAAACAAACAGACAACTATAATACTGAGTTCTCTTCTTTCTGAAGTGACCAAAGCTGGAATAACTGGTAAGTGACTGGAATCAAATACATCAGCTGGATTTTTATTTGGGTGCTGGTATTTTTCTGTGAACACAAAATCACTTGTTTTGGTAACTGACAGTTAGAGGTGTTAGCACAGAAGTGCAGATCCACTGGCAGAAATTAACCTTGAGGTAGTTGCACTAAAGCTACACTTAGGGTAGCTTTTCCCCCGTATGATTTCCTACAGACACAGCTGGGTCTTGGGTGAGTGTTTATTTCTTTATTGACTGCTAACGTTTGTTTAATTACAGGCATTTTTTAATCATCTGCTCACAACAGTCCTAAATAAGATCTTGCAGAATGTAAAGGATGAACCCAAACTGTGTTAATGTGTGCAGTAAAAAGGTGGAAAAACACAGGCAGCAAATTGCAAGTATAGGAATTCTAGAAGCATCTCAGTGCCCAGTCTGCTAGCAAAGTCATGGAAGTGACTGCACAGCCTTAGCTTCTGGAGTAGGGGGTAGCAGGTTTGGCTTATAACCCATGAAGCTATGTGGAACTTGGGTGTGCCAAGAGAGAAAGTGCAGAAATAATAAATGATTTGCAGTTCTAAAACTTGAAGGAAACAAAGATGGGATTTGTTGGGTACTGCATACATCTGCCATTTATTCATAGGAGAGTGATTTGTCTATGAAGGTTTTACAGGACTGAAAAAGGTGAGAGGATAGAAAAAAGTAGCTTTCGTGTTTTTTAAAACAGTTCCTTTTTCAGGCTTTGGTAGCTCCCTCATTTGATTTTCTTGAGCTATGAAGCTTAATTCCTTATTCCTTTTGTACTAAGCTAAGCTAAACAACAGCGTTCAAGTTAGACGTAGCAGAGGTGTCGTGCTGGAAGCAGTTCCAAGTAATCTCCTTGTTTAGGAAAGGTATTAAGTGGAGAAAGGACTCAGTACAGAACGTATCCAAGGCCTTTCAGTTCATACACTGGCTCTTTTCCTTCAGTATTTTCTACATAAACAAGCATTAAGATGACCTGCAGTGTTCCTGTTCTCTCTAGAAGGATACAGTTTTTCCCTTGAGTTGTGTGAACGGGAGACTTACAACCAGAATTGCACGTTCGCTGCCTTGGCTGCTCTGCAAATGCAGGTTTTATGCATCTGAATTACTTATGCTTTTAAGGAGCTGGGGATGGTTCCACAGACAAAGCCAAAGTCAAATGCTTAATTATGGAAGGTGTTCAGTCACTTGAAAAGCCCTACCCAAACCACCAGCCCATGCTGTTCACTTTCAGAAGAAGGACAGCACATCATTGCTGTGTAACAAAGAGTTTTCTGATAAATGGAGTCTTTCATTTGAGTTATAATTAAAGGCAACTATTTCAGAAAAAGAGACTCATTTTAACACACGGATTTTTCATTTTTTAACCAGCTACAACAAAATGAAGTTTTTACTGCAATTGACTTCTCATTAAGTCGTGATAAGTGGAATGAATTCTGTTAGAGTCAGCCCAGTGCTGAATGCCTAAGAAGAATCCACAGCAGACTTTGGGAGCTCAGGGATTTTGAAATACTTTCTATAATGAACAATATAAACAAAAGATCCAACAGTGATTTGTCTCACAATTTAAAAAACTCCACCTGTGTCAGAACTAGATCTGGCAAACCGTGCCCAGTTTCCTATGTGCTCCCAGATTCAGATAATGTAAATAGAGAGAAAGGGCGCTCAGTCTGCACTGCTGGAAGTGCTGTATGTCTGATTTCTAGTTCAAAGTTAGCACAATTCAGTGCTGCTCTTTTGTTAACAATTTTTCATGTGAGTGGTTTGCCCAGTGTAACATTCCTTACTGAACTGCAATGCTTTTCTTTTTCCTGGGGATGATCTTTCTTCCCTAATGAACTATACTGTCATTGTTAGCAACATCAATTGCCTTTGAAAGAAAATGCATGTATCTGGTGTCATTGCAAGTGAAATTCACCCAGGGGGGCTTTTATGCAGTTAGATAGATGAAAACTTGATCGGGTAAGTGAAACCAGAATAACAAACTTCTTGCAACCTGTTTGGATATTTTTCACATTAATTCGTTTATATAAGTCTTGTGAGGGATAATTTAGACAAAAGCAGTCTTTTAACCTCAGAAATTATCTGAGAACATGCCCTAAAGATTAACTTTGAAAAGCTAGCATACTGAGGGAGGGTTTAATTGCACAAACATGTTTTAGAGGAGTTAAGAAAGTGAGAATACTGGGGTCTGTAATTAATTAACAGTGACTGAAATGACCAGACTGAAATGCAGAGATGCACAAGAGTGTTTTTAGAGGGAAACAAGTCATCTTTTCACTGGCTATAGATTATTCAGAAATAAAATCTGCTGATCACTTTTCATAATATTAAAATGAATCATAGAATCCTAGAGCAGTTTGGGTTGGAAGGGGCCTTAAAGCTCATCTTATTCTAGCCCTCTGCCATGGGCTGGGACACCTTCCATCAGCCCAGGTTGCTCCAGGGCCCATCCAACCTGCCCTTGAATGCTTCCAGTGGCATGTCAGCCACAGCTACAAACCATGCCTTCCCCAGCGAAAGACCTCTGATCCACTCTTCTGAATGGTGGAGCTTCTGATAGCATTCCTCCCTGAGAGGTCAAGAAACTGATAGTGCAGAACTTGAGGGAGCTGGAAAGAAGGAAGAATGAGCACAAACTCCAGCAACAATTAATCACTAGCTTTTCTGTGTAGTAAAGCCCCATCCTTAAGGGGGAAAGAGCTTGTTGTTGATAGCCCTGGCAATTCTTCGTCATTAATTTCTTCATGTTAATGCTACCTCAGCCAGCTCAGTTGAGAAATGCAGTTCTCTGTCTGCAGCACACCATGTCATCTTCATGAGAGAATGAATTCTTGCAGCAGTTGACACTGTGCGTTGTAGACAGTGTGTTTTTGGAAAAGGGACCTGGGGTTTTGCAGCTCTTCTTTTGAGAAGATACAGAAACAGTTGCAAGTCCCACACCATTTTGCAACCTAAGCACTCTGAAATGGATATTCATGTTACTATCATATTTACCTCAGTTCCACTCTGTATGCAGTCCAAACTACTCTGTGCTCAACGGTGTAAATCCTGCAGAGGCAGCGTATAATCATCCGTGTTCAGCAGTGGACCTCCAGGCAGGTGCGGCTGCTGAAGGACTCTTAATAAAGCTGCCGACCTGCGTGATGTGAGCAGTGGCAGTGGAACTCACCTAGGGTCTGAAAAAATCTGCCTTAAAATGCCATGATTTAAAGCAAAAATAATGCATGAAAAACCCACAGCTGGACATAGAAGAGAAAGTTCTTTGCCCCTGGTGCTGCCAGGGTCCCATGAATAGTGGAGCCCCCATAACACCCCAGAGCACAAAGCCCTCCAGCACGGAATGAGCAAATCGTACTCTTCTCTTTCCCATCCAGAAATTTTATCTGTAAACTCTTCAAACCAGCAAATATTACTTAGGCTTGACTTTAAACAGCTCAGGCTGCTGGCTGGAGACACAGACACCACGATGGATTATTTCAGAATCCCATTACATTTGCTAAAGTTACATCAGTAATGTAACCAACTCAACATTGAGCCTGGCTCCAGGAGAAGCAAACCAAAAAAAGAAAGCCCTTACAACACTGAAAGCTGCTGAATCAGAGAGAAGGTGTTTTATGGTGATCCCCACACGTCGTTGATATCTGTTGGAGAACACAGTTTGTCACCTGAGAACATTGCCATAGCTCCAAGCGCAGGAGGGGCGTGTGTGAACATCAAATGTTTTGTACATCAGAACTGTCAATACGAAATGGTCTCAATACACGTGGGGAAAATGTTGGAGACCAGGAGGTGTTAGGAGACATTTCCTATGCAGCTGCTTCTCTCAGTTAAGAAGCGTTTCTAGCCTGTCCTCCATGAAGAGCTGCTAAAGGTAACAAACTTGTTTGGTCTCAGATTACTTTTGATGAGTAGTGAGAAAGGTGAAACCAAAGTTCTGCTTAAGTTTACAGCTTCAAGTAACTCCAGCAACTGTTAGTAAAGGGGCTAAAATTCTAATCAGAATTCTTTATCTTACCTACTTTATTTTTGCTGTTACAGTAAAAGCCAATTCACAGAGTAGTTGGGGTTGGAAGAGACCTCTGGACATCATCTTGTCCACCTCCCCTACAGGAGCAGGGTCATGGAGAGCAGATGGCCCAGGACCATGTCCATATTCTGCCTATGTGACAGTTGTCCAACACCCTGATTTGTGATGTTACATCAGTTACAAAAATGGTTTCAGGACAGGATAGGAAAGGGATGAGGGGGTTCTAAAATTCCATGGGTGAATAACTTATGTTAGCTAGCTTAAAGGACTCACCTGGCTCTGTAAAGGCTGCTGTTTGTCATTTTAAGGTCTAGTGCGTAAACCTAAACACTTTCCATCAAGATTCTCCTGTTAAAGCTGTGAGGATTTTTATATTGGCTTTGTTGGGACCCAGTCTTACAGAAGATGTGTGTCTACACCTTCAAACCGAAATTACACCTCTGACTAATCTGTTGTGCGTTTTTATCCTGCTTGCGTCTTCCCACATGATCTTGCAGGGCTTTTTTCTTTCCTATTCAGCCTTTTTAGAGGAAAACATATTCTGACTCATCAAAGTAGTTGACATAGGTTGGTACGAGTGCTTGTGTTTCGTTATATCTTGTACGCACATCTTAGTTATTTAAAGCGTTTTCTCGATGGTTAAAGCAGTTACACAAGTTGGAATGTTTCAGTCAGGGACCAGACAGATGGGTGTTTTCTGTACTGAGTAATATTAAATATCATCTGGAAAACTTGTTTATGAGAAGACAGACGTCTTCCTTAAATGTTGTTTTCATTTTCGTTCCTGTGATCTGATCATTTTGAGTGACTGGCCACAGCCTTGGGGATGGGTGTTTGTGTTTGTGAAAGGTTTGTGTTCCCTGTCACTTGAGATGCAAACGTCCAGGTGAATTCTCTGTCCTGTCTAAAATACATTTTATGACAAAGACGTCCAGCTGTTGCTAATGCCAAGGCAGCTTTGTCAGCGATAGCAGCTGCACACTTGCATGTAGATTAGGCTCTCCACTGTGTCTTGCTGCTTACTGTAATTTCCTGAGAAGGATTGTTTTGGACAGTGTTAACAGAAATGTTATCTTAGCCTGGTCATCTCGGAGAGCTGAAAGGGTCAGAATTTCAGGCAAAAATCAGTCAGTCAATCCCTGATCAAAAAAGACCCACTCGTCATTAGAATCGCAGAAGCTTTTTTGTCCGGCATTGCAATCTCTCCTGCAAAGCTGACTGACCTTTCTTCTTTGCCCTCTTTTGTTTTTCTTCCCCCTGGTGCTGTTACTGCTGATTTCCTTCTTCCAGTAAGAATTATCCATGCTTGGTAACGCTGATATCTTTTGAACTTTAGCCTTCTCTTCTCAGGTTTTCCTCACCTCTAGACAATGTCAACCACTGACTTTTCTGCTGTATTTTAGAGTGCACTCACAGACTAAGCAAGAAACATGATGCCAGCCGAAGCAATCAGTTGCATTACACACAAACTAAAGCGTAACGTGAGGAGCGAGCAGGAATTCCTCCCCATCCAAACCCTGAGATGCTAGGGACAGTAGACATCTGCTTAGGTAGGTAAGTGGACTTAGCACTCCTCTTGCTACACAGAGTTGTTTGTCGATGGGATGATGGCCAGTCTGCAGAATGATGGAAGTTGCAGCTAATGGCTGTTAGAAAGTAATGTTTTGGAAATTCATCCTGTTTCAAACTATCTCTTTGGGCTTTGGCAAATGATTCTGTAACAGTTTTTACTGTAACTTGTTTTTAAATGTGCCTCAACAACAACAAGGAATAAATAGGCCCTGCTATGTAAATGCCATTTAAAATTACACCATAATCCCAGAACCTGAGACCTTACCTAATACAGCATTGTACCAGCTCCTTTTCTTGTCTTTGAATGGACACTTCTCAAACTGTAACTGCTTTTGCCTTCAGGGTTTATTTCTCCTACACACCAAATCTGGTCCAAATTATCTTACAATGAGCACTCAGCAGATAACCAGATTGCATTCTGGTGTTTAACATAGCGATTAACGGGCTGTGTGATACATGGCTCCACTTGAGGAAACTTTGTGAAATTAAGTAGCTCAAGAATTGCTCCAAATTAAGAAATGAAATGTCCTTGTGAAGCCTTTTACCTTCACGTAATAACAGGGGTAATAAGTCGTTATTTGTTTAATAAAGCTCCCTCCTTGGGAGTCCAGCTTCTGGGCAGGTTTTGACAGAGTTACTCAGTGGAGCTCTAGGGATTTGCTCTTGGAGCACTCCCAGGCTGATCTTTGTGGACAAGCTCATATCTGCAGAACTTTCACAGGCTTCTTGGTGAGACGAAGTTGGGAGGTTTCCTCTGCTGGTCTGTTCAGTCTGTGCCATTGTGCCTACACATAGCAAAAAGATGCCACTGGCCATTCTCTTCTGGTATCTGCCCAAGCTTGGGAGTCAGGGTGCTCCTTTGAAAGCAAACTTGGGTGCCATGGCTCTGGTGAGGGCTGCTATGGCTACAGCTGCATGGCTGCAGCAGTGCCAGGGTACAGATAGCATCCTCTTCTGCTACCTTGGCATTCCAAACAGCACTCATCTGCTCTAATTCTGTCACGAGCTATAGGTTAGCCAGTAAAAAGTCAGAGGCAGTCAGCAAGGCTGAGAGATTTACCTCTCTGTCAATAGCCATACAGTAATGTTTTCAAAAGCTAGGTGGCATAGAGTCAAACATGCTGCTTTCCTGGATGTCTTAGGTAAGTAACAGGCGTCTGGGACTCAAAATAGAATTTTTCTCTTGCATAACTTCCTTTAAGAACAAATGTTGGAGGGCTGGGGGGAGGTTTAGGTGAGATGTAATTTCTAGTTTGCATCAGAACGTGGGTGAAAGGCAACTTCGAAAACATAAAGCTACGTGAGGCATTTTGATTTCTCACTGTTAGTCGCCTGTGAAGTACTTCTGTTGAGCTGGGGCATACAGTCACAGCAGAGGTTTATGGTGTGACATTGGGTGTGTATTCAAAACAGCTTGCTTTATGTAATAAGCAAACTGTTAAACCTGATGAATAAGTAAACTTCAGCTTGTGTGAGTGTGTAATTGTAGCACAATACAAAGTTTGATGAAGCTTTCAATGGTTTTTGGGAATCACTCAAAACTATGATGAAAAAAATCCTACACAACTTTAAAGAGTGCTTTCTTTCAAGTGTTGAGGGTTTTTTGCTCCTCACTTTGTGCTCAATTCTTTTTTTTTGAACACTTTTACATGTGAAGTATCCATTGTTGTGGTTTTTCCTGGGACTCCTGAAACTGCTGTTCTGCTGATTTCTTCTGTCCAGCTGCTGCGTGCTCCTGCGAGATCCCTGTGGTGTATGCATGACCCGTTGCCATTGGCCATCACAGGACAGCTGGGAGATGTTTTGTATGTAGTGTAATGGTGTTCAGAAAGCTGTCTCACATGACTTGCCTTTACAGATGCCATTTCTATGGATTTTTTACAAGTGTCTTTTATGTATGCTATTTAGGCAGCTCTGTAACAGGACCAGCGTAGGGCAGTCTCTGGAGTAACCATATTCTTCATTCATGATGTTAATCAATACATTAAAATATAAGAAAAGCTCTAGACACAGCAGGAGCTGACTGGGGGAGATCTTCAGGACAGTCAAACAATTCCCATCTGCAGAGCTTCTGCACCAGTGAGTGAAGAGCTCTGTTGTAAGGTGGCCAGGAGCTCAGCCAGTACCAGTCAATGCATTGCCCCATCCAGAGGACTGATGACTTAACCATATACCACACACAAGCACATCCCTGATAGCACAACAGAACAGTTCAGAGGCAAGTGACATACAACAACCATCCAGCCCAACCACCTGACCACTTCAGGGCTCACCAAAAGTTAAATGCCATCTTACTATGGCATTGTCCAAATGCTTCTTAAACCTGAACAGGCTTGGGGCATCGACCATCTCCCTAGGAAGCCTGTACCAGGGTTTGACCACCCTCAGTAAGGAAACGCTTCCTGGTGTCCAGTGTGACCCTCCTCTGACTGTTCCCAGGCATCCTGTGCTGGATCTTGGCGAGATTATCCTCCTCCTGTTTGAAGTGATGATGCTGATGTTGCTTTATGTTTGCTTGCCAAGCCTTTTCTGACCTGACTGCAATGCAAATCTTTTCCTAAGGGGTTCTCTGGAACTTGTCCTCCTGTGATGCAGTGAAGATGACAATCATTAGAGATGCCCTGTCAACACTAACCAGCACTGTGATCGTGCCTCATTCTGGGTGGAACAGTTCTTCTTTCGATGACGACCACAAGATCAAATTCCAGACTTCGCTGGTCCTCCGCAATACCACCGGATGCCTGAGGTAACCTGCTCTGCTACAAGACTCCTGTTTACAGAGGAATCATGTTGCCCAGCATGTCCTTCTTACCATTTCTGTAACTTTTAGGACAAGAGTTGTTGCATTCTGTGACATGCAGCTCTATCATTTAGGCAGCTTTTACCTTTTGGGGTTTTTTCCATATTAGAAAAATGTGAAAAGTACAAAGTCAGTCACTAAGAGGTTCCATCTGTAATGGCTAGTGGTTGCATTCTGGTTGCTTTAAACATTAGAATCACTGCACTTTTCCTGTGTTAATTACTGCAATTTTTGTATTGCATGTACAGATAATTAATATTATTTAGGGGAAAAAATGTGCATTTGGTGATTCCTTACTGTAAATAATGATGTTCATGTGTGCACATGAATCAGGAAGGAGGTGTTTGATTATTCACTTTCTGGACTTCCCAAGCAGCAGTAAGAAGAAAAAATTATTCAGAATAATAAAAGGCAAATCTAAAATATCTGGGAATGGAACTGAAGGGCCAGAGGCAGCATATGAGCTACTTCTGAGCATCTGTAGGGGGGCTTATAATTTTATGAGCTTTCAAATTGCATTCCCTTAAACAACAGACCAAGGCCACTGTGTTTAATCAGAACTGGAATTGCTTCTACACTTCAGCATAAGTGCTTTCATAAAGTACATTTTTGTTGCTGTTCATGGGGTTGCTCTACGAGATGCTGAGTTGTACCCGACGTTAGAACATTGGGCTGTGCTGGTGCCACAGGCCAAACGTGGCCTCGAGAGAAAACTGCTCTCAGGCCTGGTACCATGCACAGCAGGCATAGGGGCAGCTTCAAGCTTTGCACTATGGCCTTGAAAGCAAATATTTGTCTGCATCCTTTGCTGCTTGTTCTAAAGCAGAGTGCAGCCTTTTCCCTTCCCTGCACTCTGATTTATACATTTATACTTCCATCTGTGTGGCACCATCCCAAGGGCTGGTGAGGCCACACCACAGGACAGATCACTGAAAGGACCCAGCTTTGCAAAGGATATTTTTAACAGAGTCAAGCTCAGCAATTTGTTCTACAGCACATACAAACTGTAGATTTGCACTCGTACAAGAAAGAGCTTGGAATTGAAAAGGCTGTGGGAAGGGGCTTGTGCTAGGGACCAGCTTTGTCAGGGAGTCAACGCTGGCTTGAAGCAGTGGCTTTGGATCCTGTTTCTCTTACAAAACCTAGGGGTGGGTTGCTACACCAAATGGTGTGTTTACTTTTAACTTCTCAGCTATCAAGCAGCTGTATATAAAACACCTGAAAACCTGTCTAATGGAATGGTGGCATGTCTGTGAATACCCTGTGTTCCTTTGTCGCTTCAACCCCTCAGGAATCTCAGCTCCGCAGGGGAGGAGGCTCGGAAGCAGATGAGGGCTTGTGAAGGGCTGGTTGATTCACTCCTGTATGTGATCCACACGTGTGTGAACACATCAGATTACGACAGCAAGGTGTGTGTGCATTTCATCTAAGTGATCTTTAGTGCTAAACTGTATGTCTAAAGGGGTCTTTTGGGGTTTGTGTACTGTAACACTGCACTGTGGTATGCGTAGCTCACTGGTCTTCATTCCCCACACCAGTCTACTGATGCACATCAAATTCTCTTGCATAATGCAATGCAACAATAAGCTCTTGTGCTTTTCATTTTCAGAGTATTAAATATACTAAGATGCTAAAAAATAAGCTGCTATAGTACAGATTACTGTCATAAATATTTTCCCATTTGAGGATGTCAGGAGGGAGGTTGCAGTTTTCCCAGAGAAACAGACAAAGCAGTGCCCAAGGCCCAGAATTCGCATGTAGTGCTTGTCCTCCAAATGCCTTTTCACCTCTACTTTGTTTGGTTTGCTTTATCACTTTGTAAGGAAGTAACTAGTTACACGACATCTTTCTGGTTTGGCTTCAGACAGTGGAAAACTGCGTGTGTACCTTGAGAAACCTTTCTTACCGTTTGGAACTGGAGGTACCTCAGGCACGTCTGCTAGGAATCAATGAGCTGGATGACTTGTTAGGGAAAGAATCACCCAGCAAAGACTCAGAGCCAAGTTGCTGGGGGAAAAAAAAGAAGAAGAAAAAAAAAACTTCACAGGAGGACCAGGTTTGCCTTTTTCCTTGTATTACAAATATATCAGCTGCAGTTGAGCTGCTGATGGGGAAGAGTGCTCGAGGAAAAGCTATCGTATGTTGAATGAAAATACAGAGGTTTCATGCAGGTACAACATGTGTTTTGTTTCTCAGTGGGATGGAGTTGGCCCCATACCAGGATTTTCCAAGTCCCCCAAAGGGGTCGAGATGCTCTGGCACCCGTCTGTGGTAAAGCCATACCTCACGCTTCTGGCAGAGAGCTCCAACCCAGCCACTCTGGAGGGCTCTGCAGGGTCTCTCCAGAACCTCTCTGCAGGCAACTGGAAAGTAAGTCAACTCCTGCTCTTCCTCCTGTCGCTTCACGCTTGTGTGCGTGATTTGTTTCCATGCATTCTTGTTTGGGGCCCTTGCAATCCAGTATGTTACAAAAGCACTACACGAGAACATGATGCTAATATTATGTATTTATCGCAGAGAGGTTAAACAAGAAAGTTCATGGCTTCCTCTGCTTGTAGAAAACAGGTGACACTTTTTAGACCATTAGAAAGCTGGTTTACAAAAAACAAACTCAAAACTGTTTTGTTTCAATAATTTGTCATCTAGGAAGACACTTTGTCTGTTAGACTACCTTCTTTAAACATTGCTTTGTAAGAGGAATGAGTCAAACATGAGAGAGCCAGCTCTCTGTAGTAATAGCAAGGATGTGCATTTGTCATGGGAAGCGTCCCCAGCGCACTGGAGAAGAGCACTTCAGTCAGGACACTGCAGCAGGCTGTGCATAACAGGAGGTCTGTTGCAGTTTGCAGCGTACATCCGAGCTGCTGTGAGGAAGGAGAAGGGACTGCCAATCCTTGTGGAGCTGCTGAGAATGGATAACGATAGAGTTGTCTCCTCCGTGGCAACTGCCTTAAGGAACATGGCATTAGATGTTCGGAACAAGGAGCTTATTGGTGAGTACAGAGCTGCAGTGAAGGAAGCACCAGTGTCTGACCTGGGACTGGAAATATGCTGGGATGAGGTTCTGCCAGCAGGAACAGCAGATTTGATTTTACTCTGTCATGTCAGTTGTGTCACAGAAGAGAATAATTTTGACAGCAGCAGCTTTTCAGAGTAATATTGATGTTTGAATTTGCCTTTAGCCATCTTTCCTGGCAGTCTCTTTACCGTGGGTGGAAGTCACCTCAGCTAAACTAAACAGGGCAGGAAACTGTCAGAACAAAATATAGTGGGAAACACAACTCTGCTTCCTTGGAGCTAAATGGTAACCTTCTCAGAGGGGCAGGAATACTGGGCTCTGAAGGAAACCAGGGACTTCAGCAACGCACCTTATGACCCTGTACATGCAAACCTGTGTCACTGATCTTGCTGAAAGGTGGTCAGGGACAGGGCCCTGCTGCACACAGCATTGCTGCTGATGGTTTTCCAATGCATTTCAAAAGCTGAGCCTTTTTGCATGCATTTTTACCCCCTCTGGCACATTATGCAAATAGATAGCTAATGGCTTTGTGTAAAGCTTGTCAGTCACTTAGGTGCAAATACATGTCTTCAATAAAATCAATTAATCGTTCCATTAACAGCACAGCCTAAGCAGGAGGAAAAATTACCTTGGCTTTAGTTAATGCCTTTTGTCTGCAGTGTGATAATTCCTGTGCACCAGTCCTTAACTGAAATCCCAACGAGCTGAGATCTGATCTGTTAAGGGTAACAAATAGAGTGAACAGAATGTCTGAAAGCAGAAAGTCCCAGTAGCTGTAAGGATTTGTGTAACCCTCCCAGCAATGTGCACCACTCCTTCCGTCAGAATAAACGGTGTCGCTTTTTTGCTTGAACGATTCTGCTGTCCCCAAATCATTCCTGTTTACAAATGGTAGAGATTTAATGCAAAAATGAAACTTGTCACATTTTTAAGCTAAAGGGGAAAGAAAACCTCAAAAATTGATCTCTAGTTTCTCTTGTCTCTGTGTGGAATGTGAGCTCTGGCAGGGTTTCCATGGTTTGGATCCTGAGCTTCTTTTCAGCATTTGCAGGTACAGTTTTGTGATGAGTCCTTAATCCCAAATCTGGAAGGACCAGACTGTGCTTTTTCACTGGTGTGTGTTGGTGTGTTTCTGTAGGTAAATACGCCATGCGAGATCTGGTGAACCGGCTGCCGGGAGGCAACGGCTCCAGCATCCTGTCCGACGAGACCGTGGCCGCCATCTGCTGCGCCCTGCACGAGGTCACCAGCAAAAACATGGAGAACGCCAAGGCCCTCGCTGACACCGGAGGGATAGAGAAGCTGGTGAACATAACGAAAGGCAGAGGCGACAGGCAAGTAGGCAACACGGCTCATACCTGAACCGCTTCTGTGTTCCACTTGAAATGCTTAAGAATGCGGGAAATGGGTTTTTGAGAGAAAAAGAAAGGATCTGCTTTTGCAGTCCTGACCTCAGTGACTGACAAAGTCTGATTCATGCTGGGAAAAGCCAGGCAGACTGTGCCACTGTTCTCTTGCAGTGTATCATCTGTCTAAAGCTTGTTGGGGGGCCTTTACAGCTGTGCACTGTAATCCTATTAATGGAGCCAAGAACTTGTCTCCTCTTAAACACCTAAGAGGCTAATAGAATACTTGGAGCTTTTCAGAGGCAGAGTAGATTAGCACCTTGGTCAGGATGTGTGCTGTAGCTGCTCATTCTATCCAGCACAGCCGTTTGCTGGGTTGTAAGGAAAGCCTGGCCCGACCAGCAGTTCACCCACCCCATGGGATTTCTCAAACAGGATTGTGGAGCGAATGTTGATTGTGAAGACCTGTCTCTCTGCAGACTTCCTCAGCTGTGGCTGTGCCAGCCCCTCTGCCAGGGGTTTGTTAGCCGAGTTCAGCACTGGGCTTGAGCAGGCACTGTGTTTGTTCAGTAGTAGTGAAACCTGAGCACGAGGGAGCAGGATCACGGAACGGCTCCCGAGTTGTGCCTGGTGGGCTCAGCTGCCTCTGCTCCGTACTGCTCAGCAGTATGACAGACACCACTCACAGCAGCAGGACTCTGGTGTAAACCAGGGGCCATAGACCTCCTTCCCGTGGAGAGCAGAGCTGGGCATGTAGTCAGCCTTGCACAGTTGCCAGTGTTTGATCAGATGGTGAAGGAGCGAGGAGCAGCTCTTCTCAGAGAAGCTGGTCAGTGTGAATCAAATGTTCCACCTTTTTAACAAAGCCTTTGACCCAAAAGGAACTGTGCCAGATGTTTAGTATCTACAGTTTGTAGTACTTCCTCGGTTAGAGGACACAGGCTCATTTCACCTGCAGGTAAAAACGCAGTGATCCTTTACATCACTTCCTCAGTCTGCGGACACAACGTGTGAAGTGGCATCTGCACTTACAGCTGTGAGGCAACAGGGTGCACCCAGCAGATGTAAAACCTTGTGGACACGTTACAAGTGCCTGCTCACTGATTAACACTCTCAACTGCAGGTTTTTTTCAGTCCTTTCTTTCAAAGGCTGCCTTTGGATGAGTCTCTGCAGTGGCAGGAAAAGGCGTGTGTTTAACACAGATGTCAGGCAGTGCCGTCTAATGGCGAGTCACTGCTTCAGCACCGCTGCCTGCTTGCCACTACTGATCTTCAAAAAGATGCCAGGATTTTAGTTTTAATAAGCAACTGTCTAGCCTTGGGAAAAGTGTTTTCCCAGCCAACAGAAGTTTTCAGTAGTGCAGCACAGAGCGGAGAACAAATCTCTCTGTGAGGATATGTAGAGCCTTGCAACCACAGCTCTCTTTTGTCATTTTTCTACATTTAGGAATTGTGTACAATGATGTAAAGTATGCAGTCTGGGTTCTCATGAGATGCATTAAATAGCATGTTTGTTTTTGTGACGTTTAATTCTTGCAGACCATGACAGTAGCTATTTCAGCCCTCCTGTCTGTATTCCTCACGTGGGCCACCCGAAGAGAAAATTTCTAGGCTGGAGAGGGAAATGATTCCGATGCTTAAGCAGGTTTTGCACCAGCCTTTTGGCGAGGCTGCTGACACAGCTGCGTTCACCCTCTGGCCATGCAGGCAGGCATTGCTGAGACCTGGAGAGATGGCCTGGCTTGCTTGACAGCATTAAGGTTGAGGCTGTTATGGAGCTCAGGAACATGGTTCTTTTTAAGTGGAATTTAATGACTTTCTAGTAATCTGATACTCTTTCCATCCTTAGGTCGTCACTGAAGGTTGTGAAGGCGGCTGCCCAGGTGCTGAACACGCTGTGGCAATACCGAGATCTCCGCAGCATTTACAAAAAGGTAACTGACAGAGTCAGCCTCTGCTGGAACAGTTCTGCAGAGACACACAACACAGTGAAAAGCGATTTGGTGTGATGCTTTTTTCCTCTCGCCACTCCACAGGACGGCTGGAATCAAAGTCATTTTATTACACCAGTGTCGACACTAGAGCGAGAGAGATTCAAATCACATCCTTCTTTATCAACAGCAAATCAACAGATGTCACCTGTCATACAGTCAGGTCAGTCAAGAAATACCTACCTGCCACGGCCACTGAAATGAGGGCCCAGCTCCTGCGATGGTTAATTACCTCCTTACATAAAAGTAACAACCCTCACACATTCCTTTATTACATGGCTGGCTTGAAAAACAAGGGCTTAAGCAGGGACTTATTTTCCCACAGAAAGTATATGTGTAGTGTCCTAAGGAGGGATAAAGTGTGTCTCTCATGTCCAGAGGTGCTCCCAGCCACCGCAGTGCAACGTACAGATGGGTTGCCTTGGCTCATGCCACACACCAGCACACTGCAGTTACCAGCTCCAGAAGGTTTTGTTGTTCTGGTTTTACTGTGTTCTGTGTTCAGTTTTCTCCCGGGTGTAAGCATTCTAGACCAGTAACAGTACAAAAGTATAATCTCTTGGTACACTGTTGTCAGCTTTGTCGTTGGGGGTCTTCATCCAGAAACAAGGTGGTAGTTGTGTCCAAACCCAGTCTCTCTCCTTTGTTAGCGCTCAAGGAAAGAACGGATGAGGAGGGAACAAAGAGGACGTGAGAGGTGGGAAAGGCTTTTGATGTATGTTCTTTTTGCACCAGTTGGCAGCACGTCCTCATCACCGGCTCTGCTGGGAATCAGAGAACCCCGCTCCGAATACGACAGGACGCAGCCTGCGCTGCAGTATTACAGTAGCCAAGGCGACGTCATTGCACACAAAGACATGTACACTGGTAAGAGACCAGTTAGGGGAACTTTTACCTGGAATACATAAATGCTCCTTTTCCGTGGAGTTTACACGGACATCATGTGGTCAGTGGTGTCAGCAGCCTTGTCACTGCCCCATGTTGTTCTCTGCTGTTATTCATCACACCGGGGGGTGTGGAGCAGAGCTGGTTTGTCAGCGCTCTCTGCTCTCATCTTTGAAACTGCACATCACCCAAGTAAGGGCAGATCCTTTCATGCACTGGGAGGTGAGAGGTGTTTGGCACTTTTATTTTGGTTTAAAACCCTATCACAGAAAATTGGTTGATGATGCACATTGCTTACATTGTTCTTACGTTATAGATCACATATGCTTGTATATTACAATGCTACTATATTCATATGTTATTCAATTATACCAATTTACTCCTTTCCTTGATCTCCCTTTTCTTTCTTACTGCTTGACACAAGCCACAGATAAAAAACAGTAGCGATGACAATGAGTAACGAGAAGGAAATTCCTTCTTTTAAAGGTTGGTTACTGGTCTGTACGACAAAAAACAGCAACACACAAAAGCCTCTTGGTTTTCATTTGACTGCTGCTGAGGGGCAAAGTTTGCCCTTATGGTGTTACTATGCTGTATTATTAGTGGATGCTAAAATCTGCAGACTTGATTGTCTGAGTGCTACGTCATTTCTTACAAGTAAAACAGAAGCAAGCAGACGTAGAGATCGAAGCTGATGCCATGAACTGTTTTCCCACAGGTTCTAGCAAACCTTCACCGATTTACATCAGTTCCTATTCCTCACCAGCAAGAGAACAAAACAGGCGGCTACAGGTGACTCCAAAGTTTTGTTTTGAAAAGACCCTGCTGGGGAGCCCCGGGGTGCAGTGTTCAGTGGAGCTGAGGGGAGCTTGCGAGCACTCCATGTGTCAGAGTGCTCATGTACAGTGTACCTGCAGCGTCGTTGTTACCAGGCAGTACTGTACTCACAAGTACATAAGCAGTTGTCAGTTTATTACTTTTGTGTTTTCTTTTTATAGTCAGGTATTTAGGAGGGTGTATTTAGAAACCAAGAGCACTTTTCTGGTGTACCTCTTTGGTTTGTTTCCTTATGCTCTACAAGTACTGCTTTGGAGAGCTGCTGTCTTCCCAGTGAATGCAGGAGGAGACGTGCAGACAGGCTGAGAGGGTTTTCCCCCATTCAATCTCTTTTTTAAGAGTGAGGTACATTTCCTGGGGATGTGAGTCCATCACTGGCAGAGCCGCGCTGGGCTTGCCGGGGAAAGGTTCTGTGTCACGTGTGCAAGTTTGAGCCACAAGTATTGTCTCAGTTAATTACATTTGGAAAGCTTAATCTTCTGTCCTATTGCCGACAGCATCAGCAATTGTACTACAGTCAAGACGACACCAACAGAAAAACCTACGACGCATACCGGTTGTACTTGCAGTCCCCCCACAGCTACGAAGACCCGTACTTCGACGACCGAGTTCATTTTCCTGCTGCTTCAGATTACACCACACCATACGGACTGAAATCAGCCACAAATTACGTAGACTTTTATTCCACCCGACGATCTTCTTATAGAGCAGAACAATACCCGGGTTCACCCGACTCCTGGGTGTAGCACCACGGAGGAAAAGCAGCGGCATGTCTCCCGTCTCGCCCGAGGAGAAGCGGAACGGCCCCACGTCTCGTTTCGGTGATGAATGTGAAAGTGAAATAAAAGAAGGAACAAGGAGGAGTTTGGGTTTGGGTTTGGTTTTGGTTCATTTTCTTTGAGTGAGGAATTGTCAGGAAGAAAACCTGGAAGGGATGTTTTTTTGCTCTGTTTAGGTGTTAGGTATAATTACTCGTAGCTGCCGTAGTCTGGTGAGGGTGTGGGCGACGTGATGAGAGGTTTGAGTGTTGAGCACAGTGGATTTGGAAAGCGTGTAGGTCAGAGCAAATCAAAGCTGATTCTTGGGGTTTTTTTTAATGTGAATAAAAGTCTTGTTCTGATAGTTTGTACAGAAGAGATCAGACGGCTGCCCTTGTTTTATTGCTGTCACTCAGTGTCAGGATTGTACGCTACTACGTCTTGTAAATTTCTCTCGTGGGTGTAAATATGGAAATGCCACCTTGGTTCAAGTGCCATCCATTTGTAATGCCGTGTGTCATTGTAAAGGGACCTGAAACGTCATGCACAAAAACAAGGTATCCAAGAAAATGTTATACATTTTGAAAGAAAAAAAAACAAAACCTTTTAAAAACGAAAAGTGTCGTTTTGAAGCACAAAGTCCAGCCCAGTATCTCCAGCCCTGTCCCATTCCCTGCCTACTTCATGAGAAACGTCACTGCCATTTTCTATGCACATGGAGTAACAATAAATATGGAAGTCTTATCCATGGAAAGCTGTTCCCTGTTCCTTTCTGGGTTTTGGTGTTCTCTGTGAGATGTTTGGAAATGAATACCGTGAACAGGAAGGCTGGTTGCATGTTTTTAAGCAGGTTGGACACATCCAAAGATTGTGGCCGTTTGCCCGGGCTTACTCAGCGCATCCGTCCTGAGCTGGTTATGCTGGCACAGCAGAGCAACGTGAGGCTGTCCCACTCGGGTTCTTACCTCCCGTACAGGCAATCCAGGATCTTTCCTTCCTGTCACTCTTCTATTCCTCCCCATGCTCATTCCCAGACAGAGATGATCTTGCTGTGATAGAAACCTCCATCTGCATTTTGACTGCACTCTGCTCGGGTTTGTTGTACAGAGTCCCAGGATGGTGGGGATGGGCAGCTCCTCCCTGGGAGCTCCTCCAGCCCTACCCCCTGCTAAAGCAGGTTCCCCTCCGGCAGCTTGTATGATAAAAATACTTGATGAAGTAGCTCAGTCACACACTGCTCTCGTGCTGTAGAGCCTGTTAACTTTATACTGTCTGTCACTATCATTACTGTTCCCCAATCATTGCACTTTTCCTCCATCTTCAGTCTTCCCAAATACCCTGACGACATCAGTGAAATGAGAAAAGACAAGCAGAACTGTCCAGGTTTAGATTAAAAGCAAAGTCACTTTTCCTTAGCTGGCTGGGCCACTTCAGCCCCCGACTGCAAAAGGGCAAAGGGGGAAGCAGCCCAGGAAAGGCAGTGAGCTGGGTCTGAACTGTGGGGCGCAGCTGCTGCAGGTGGTGCCTTTTCTCAGAAGCCTTCTTCACCTCATCGTAAGGTAGAAAACAGTTTCCATTTACTTGACGTGGAGTTTGTTTCTGGTAATAGCAGTTCTGCCACTGGCCTCTCACCGTTGTTCTGCCAGCCTTTGGAGTCAGTGCCGTCTGTGGCAGGAAGGCTACTGCAGATCCGTGTTGGCCTTGACCTACTAAAGGCGATAAGCTCTCTGAGCCAAAAGCACTTATTTGGCGTTTCATTGTCCCAGGAATATTTCAGTTGGCCTCTGATAACAAAGGAATAGACTGTAAAGGTCATAGTCCTTTGTTATTTGCTTTTTTGACTCTGCTAGTAACGCCCAAAGAAGGGGGAGGCAGTTGCTTAAGCCAACAGCTGCGTGACCGAATGGGCTTTGCCTCCCGTCTGAGGCAGTGTCGAGATCGAGAGCAGCACGGCTTGGGACAACAAACACCCCTGTGGTGGGTGGTTCATGCTGTCGAGTGTCTATTCATGCGGTTAATTATGTCAGCTTGCTTTTGCGTGAATTGGTCTCATTCATTCATGTGTTTTCACACATCGTGTCCCGGTGCTGCGCCGGTTAAACTCCTCTGTGCGGGGTGTTTGTGGTTGATTTCCCTTCACGCGTGGAAGTGGGGCCGAACGCGGCTCGCTGCGGGGTGCGGGCTGTGTGACCTTTACAGCGCTTCCCGTGCGCGGGCAAAGCAGCGTCGGGCTGGGGCGGCTTTTGGGGCGAAACGGCAGGAGCTGGGGAAAACGTGCTGATCCCGGCCCTGGCCGCCAGGCGGCGACACCGCCCCGCCCTGCGCGCCCCCGCCCCGCCTCCCGCCGCCCCG
>WBNH01001995.1:297506-312613 GCA_013401255.1 Urocolius indicus
TTCTCCCGCGGCGCCCGGGGGTGAGCGGCGGCGGCCCCGGGGCAGGGACCGGCCCCGCGGCAGCTGCGAGAAGCGGCCCGGGGTGCGCGGCCGTTGCCACGGGCCCCCGCGCCGCTGCACCGCGGTGTCTGGCGCTGGAGCGTTCCCACTGCGTTTGACTTGGATTCGATAGAGGGGCAGCGCGAGCCGCTGCTGCTTGTTCATCAGGAACGTGCTGAGCACATCGATACCCTTTTATCTTCCTAATGAAGTGGGGGGTGTGCGTGTGTGTGCGCGTGTGTGTGTGTACTCCGGTCTTACTCCTCACCTCCTGTTGTAACGCGAAAAGCTTTTTGGGCATCTTTTCCCGACCCCCCCGACACCTCAGGTACCCGCCGTGTGTTCTTGCCCAGCTTCGCAGGGTTAAAGTGCCCGTGCCTCCTGGTGTGTGTGTGTTCGCGTCTCTTCACTCTACTACAACTACCAAAAAAAACCCACCCGTGCTTAGAAATCACCGGCCCTGCATGCGAGTGCTTGGCGAGGCTCCCAAACCCAAAGACCTGTCACCAGGTTCAGGTTTTACCTACTTGCAGAGTTTCAGTTGGGTTCACGTTTGCGGTCTGACTCGTTCCCGGAGAGTCTATGAAGCTGTGGAAGGAGGCTTGAGATAATTGACGTTGGTGTTCTGGATGAACTTGTTTTAAAGGGAACATGAGGTTCAGAATACATCAGCTCAAGGTTTTGAGACATTCCGGGTTTTTTTTGCAGGTTTTTTTGTTTGTTGGTTTTGGTTGTGCGGGGCGTTTTTTAAATCCTTCATCGTTCTTGCTTAAAGATGCCTGTTATGTGATCTCCCACTTAGACACGGAAGAGTTTCACACCTTGTGAGCTGAAGGTATTTAGATCTCAGTTCTCATTAGCGGTAGATAATTGGAAATGGTGACACTTTCCATTTTGCAGCTAGACTCCCGCAAGGATCTGCTTCACTCTAGATCTCTCTTTTCCGCTCTCTCCTGCGGCACTCCAGCAGTGTGAGGTTGCTTTGGACGTGACTGAAAAAGGGTTCTTGTTTCTAAAACTAAGCCTGCGACCAGGAAATACGAAGTAGTCAAACTGGGTAGCAAATGGGCGTTAGTTACAGGTTGAACACATCTGCTCCCATGAAAATGGCCAAATAAATTTCTCATGCTTTCTTGCTGAGTAATTCTTGAAACTTTTCTCCATCTCCTGTTCACTCCTGTCCCTGAATACCTGAGTTTGGAAACTCTCACTCTTCATTATTCATGACAAGAACAGGAACCTTGCTGTAAGATGAGTAAGTGCCTGCTAAGTTTGTGCTTTCTTACTCTCTCAGTTCCAAAACATACAACACCCGGGTGGACGGGGAGCAGGTACTGCTTTCAACAAGGTGTCTTAGATAACTTCACGGATTTTCTGACGTGCCTCAACTTTTAATTGTTATCCATAGGTTGTCTGTAGCTTAATTAGTGCTAATTGGTTCTGTGATTGGCAGATATCTTAATAAAATATAATTAAACCTGTTAGAACGGAGGTGCAAGCATGCAGCTGGTTCTTACAGGCTTTGTTAGGCTTGTTCTTGAATGTTTTGAGCAAATGGTGAAACGTTGTTCAAAAACTTTCAAGCGTTTAGAGGTTTGTTTCTTTCGCTTTGCTTTTTAAAAGCTGAAACTTACATTAGAGACTGGTGGGGGAAGAATGCGTGTGAACGTCACACCCTGTGAAGGTTGAATACAGTTTGCAGTGACCCAAACCCCTCTGACTTCTGCAGCATCATATTTGGAAGCTGATTTGAGTATGCCATGACACAGAAGTTTGTTGTCGGATGTCTTTGGGTTACTTCTGTGTATGTCTGTGCTTTAAAAGTGAAGCACAGAGTTAACTACTGAAAGATTACTTATTCTTAACAATTACAAGAGGCGTAAGTACTTTTTCTTCTCTAAGTGTATGTAATGTAGTATGTAATTCTTACATAAACTGTGTTTTCTTCTTGCAGTCAAAGCTGGAGGTAGGAGAGTCTCTAAAAGGCAAGAAAATGGACCATTTGAGAGAAATGCGAAACCTCCAGGAAAAGAAAAGACGAGGTATTGCACTGCAGGGCTTATTCCCTCTGCCCCATGGTTACAGTTCCCAGGTAATGGGCTGAAGGCTGAAAACAGGCAGCTCAGTATCTCTGAAGAGGTTAATGCTTAAATTAACTTGTGCAATTTACAGTTAAAAGGCAGCTTTGAGGTAATCACCAACCTAAAAGATAAAAGCACCAAGAACAACAAAAACCAGACAAAAAAAGTGGAAAACTGGAAGTGCAAAATGCTTTGTTGTTTTGCTTTGCAGTGCTGTTGCCAGTTTCTCAAGGACTCATAACGTGTGCGTCTCGCTGGCAGAAGCGCTCAGCAAAGTAAGTACATCTGGGAGAACAGGATACGTGTTTGTCAGGGCATCTCCGTAAGGCCAAACGTGGGGAGAAAAAGCAAAAAGTGAAACAGTGACTCTGACAGTTGTAGGTTTGTCACCTAGCACTGAGTGCTCCTGACAGGAGCCACTGCTCTAGCGGTCACGTGGTGAAAATGCGTGATGGCTGAGCAGTAGCTTACCTTCCCTCCTCGCACTGCATTCCCTCCCCTCCGTGTTCCTGTCTAACACCAAGCAGCCCAAGCGTAGTTACACGCTCCTGTCACAGAGCAGTACAGCAACGTGCTCAGGTGTCTTTCTCTTGAAGTGATGTGCTGACTTACATTTATTGGAATGCAGGGAAGAACTGTCAGTGACACACTAAGTTTGTGGCAGGGCTGGGATTACGACCCAGAGCAAAGCCTGCTCTCCAGCATCTTATCCCAGGGTGGACGTGGCTTTAACTTCTGTAGGGGTCTAGCTCAGAGAAGGGAGAAGAGAGCTTATAGAAGGTGGGGAGTGACACTGTCAAGTGCACAGTGGCTACCGAGATGGCAAGCGAGTTTGCAGCTACTGTCAGCCAAGCATCACGTTGCCTTCTCCCTTGGGAATACTACGCGCTCATTCAGAGCTCTGTGTCACAGAGCTGTTGATGGACCCTTGTAGTCATCGTGACTCCTGCAGCTACTGTGCAGTGTCTCTTGCCAGGCTGCTGGTGCAGACTGACACCTGTGCTTTGCAAGAGCTGATGGAACAAGCAGCTTTTTAATCTGAAGACCTGGCATTTCAGATTCTGAAGCCTGCAAGAGTTCCTTGTTGGCAGAGCTCGGCGAAACATCAGTTGCATCACTTCAGCATAAGCCTTTCATCAACAGATGTCATTATAGCTTTAGTATGCAGATCTTGGCTTTTTGCTTAGACCTGTTGAAGGAGAACAGATACAACGTGCCCTGTTCCTTTTCCCCTTGTGTCCCCCTCCCCTGCTCTGACCTACCATTTCCTTCTCCCACTGGCTTCCAGGATCTCGTACATGAAGCTTTCTCAGTCGATTACAAAGTGATAATTAGATAGTATAATGACGACTTGAATCTGGGAAAATAAGGATTTGAAGCAGCTTCCTGTTAACTCTGGCGTACTGATTATTTGCTCTGCTTTCCTTACCTTGATAACTCATTCTGTGAACTACTCAAAAAAGGAAGGGGGAGGGGGAAACAATTTCACAGAAGATATTCTGGCTAGTAGCACCTGGAAAAAGAAACTATAATTAAATGTACAGTCACCGTGAGTTTCTTACGTCTTGATACTTTGAAAGCTTTGTGGAGTTAGGTTTTACTACTGGTTTTAAACTACCTTAATCTGACGGAATTTGGGAAGAGAAAAGCTGTATTCTATCACACCGTTTCCCCCCTCCTTTTATGTTACAGATGAGCCACAAAATTCATGCAGCAGCCTTACAGGTGTCTCACCAAAAGCCACAGCCTGCCTTGGAGAAGTTCACACGGCCTAAAAGAATGTACGTCATTCAGCAGCCACGGAAATGTTAAGATACTCAGTGAAATACCCATGTTTACATAAAAGTGAGTTTCGATTCTAAATAGCACTTAGCACGCTGTGGTAAAAGAATCAAAAGCTGTGTGCTTTCTGTATTACTGTATTTCTGTTACTGACAATAAAATACTTTCTAAGAAGAGTCACTAAATGTACTTGGGATTTAGTGAAATATCACGCTTCTGTCTCACCCAGTTCCAGCAGTGTACAGTAGTTCCTCCACGCCAAGAGGCTTTAACAGCTTCACTTGCTGTGTGAATTTTGACTGAAATACTGGAAACTCTCTTCTGTTTTTTTCTGTTGTGTCTTTTTTTTTTAATTATTATAGCAAAGCTGAAGTGAAGATGATCCTAGGAAAAGGGGTCACAACTGAAAGGCATGAGCTTGTTTTCAATTAGGCTGAGGTGTCTCAGGATGAATGGGTGCCTTTGGCTTCCTGCATAATAAGAAACTTCAGAAAGGCTTGGGAAAGATTTCCATGCAGTGGAAAAACTATTTTTTTGCATGCATTGCTTTCTGTAAGGAAGTCCAGTTCTACTGCAGAGGTTCCCCTGCTGGGATCCCGACAGTAGGAAGAACCCAGTGAGAGCATTCTGATGGTGTGAAGCCCTTTGGGGCTGGGGAGGATGAGTGAAGGAAGACACTGACTTGGAGTTGAACCTCTGGGGAGGAAGCGGCAAAGTGCAGCGACTTGAACATGGAGTTCAAGGCTGGTAGAAGGAGATGGGATGTGAAACTGGAAAGTGGTGAGACTGGTAGCAGCAGTGCCTTGAGGGGTCAGCTTAATAGTGCGGAGGAGCAATTGTAAATACAAGTGCAGGCAGTAACCTTGAGCCTTGCCAGCTTAGACTGCCAGCAAAAGCCAGTGGAAGCAGTCAGTCCTGTCCACTGCAGAGATGATGTTCTGCTGCTGCTGTGCCTTGCCTGGGGGACTGCACCCGACTTCCCAACTTCAGCTTGATTTTGCTGGGACTGTTGTTTAAGGTAGTGATTGAGGTGATTATGCCACTAGTTAATGAGTCCAAATAGACTTAACATCTAAGGTCATGCTCAAAAATGTTTCTGTTGTCAAGGAGGCTTTCTTTTACCGTGTGCTTTAGTGGAAATCTGTTACAAGCACATGGAACGTGCTCCCTCTGAAAGGGGAGGACCTCAGGTGAGTTACCCAGAGTTAGTGTTACATTTTAACACGAATCTCTGCTTCACTTCTTCATCCATCCATTAAATGTAAACAACTGTACCTGTTGATTACATTTTGATCACAGGAGGTGGTGATTAGTAGTATGTGCAGTAAATAACTTGGTTACACCTTGAATAAGTAGAAAAAAATAATAGTGCTGCTGCTGCTATGAAGAAGACTGGGTTTCCTCCCACGTTCCTTACCTGACTGGCAGCTACTTGTAAATATTGTTGCTGTTATCCTGGACGACAGCAGCAACATGCATGATGAATATTGAACCTTTAGGTACGGAATTTGTTAAACAGCTGGTTCTGCTTTTAGATCCTGTATAGCACATTTCCCAGTGCCCAGGCTGGCCTGTACAGAAGTGAGTATCAGTAGGGACGTAAGTGACGAGACACGATTTGAGTTAAAGCTGGCCTGTCCCTCCTGAAGTGATTGTTCATGCTATCAAGGGCAGAAAATAGCACTGTGCACTCTTAACACATCAGTGACTTGTACATGCTCTCTGCTGGAAGAGGATTAGTACAAGTTTTACAATTATAATCTTTATCCTTTATGTTCCCAAAGAAAACCAATGGCTAGTGGGAGGTTGTAGGATGTGATTTTGAGGGCCTGTGTGAGCCAGCACAGGCAGGACATGGGAACAAGCACAGAACCACGGGTCAGATGCCAAGAGCAGGTTTATCCGCAGAGGCACCACGCTGGGTCCTGCAGCGGCAGAGCCCAAGGGCAGAGCCTTGAAGCCTGCTGCTGTCACTGCTGTCCCCTGTGGGTCAGGGTTTGTTTTCCAGGAGTAACTTTCCACTGTGCTTTGATCTTTCCCACAGTGAGGCAGGAATCTGGAGAATGTCTGATAGGTGCTTGTGAGTCTATCGCAGGCCTGTGTTATCTAAACAGGGATGTTCCACTTGCTGACCTGAGCACACAGGACTAAACAACAATTAACATTGTTGATATCTGTGGTTTTTGACACCCTAGCTGCAGGTCACTTGAGTGTGTTTGCAATCCTCCTTGCCCATCTTCTGTTATGTTCCCACGGGGCTCTTTTGAAGACTTTCTGTGAAGTGATCTGCTTCTGAAAATGTATTTATATTCTGGGAAAATATTTAATGCAAAGTGAGACCTTGTAGGAAAAGGATTGCCTTTTCCTCCAGATGCTGGATGAACTAGACACCTGATTGTTTAGCCAATTTGTGCTTAACATACACCTAACCAGAGCAGCTGTTGGAACCGCCTTTCCTGGTGCCTGGCAGGGATGGGACATCTGGTGTGCTGCAGAAGTGGGCAGCTGTGGCAAGCTGCACCCTGCTGTGCAGTTACTCAGATGCTGTGGGAACAGAGATACCTGGGATCCTTATTTCCATCCCGCACCCCAAGAGCAGTTGTACATCTTGTTCAGCCTGTTCCTCTCATGTAGTATGCAGCGATTTGCAAATCACTTCAAGCACAGTAACCTCTCCCTGGCAAACAAACCCCAGGAGTTCTGGTTACTCCTACGCAGGTAAGCCCAAGCGTTTCCTGAGCTCACCTTGAGTTTCAGAGCTAGAGGAGAATCTTTCCAGAATGTGAAAACATTCTTTGGTGTCTAGGTGGTGCCATCCACAACACTCATACTGGGGTTGCTCCTGTTGTGCGTAACTCCCACAGCAGGTTCCATGTAAAGCAGCTCTTGGTTTTGAAAACCTCGCTGTCCTCAAGGACCAGCTTGCCACTCCTCCTGTTCCCTTCCTGCAGCTTATAAAGCTGCTTCTCCTACTTGGTGTGAGCAGGACAGGTATTTGCCATAGGTAGGTTTAGCTGGAGGAATGTGCACTCCTTGCTTTTGGACCACTGCTGAGTTAAGCCTCTTTAAAGAGGGTGGGTGTCAGGGGACTCTGCAAGTGCCAGGGCTCTGTTTGTTTGGCTTTGCAGGGCTATATATTGTCCTCCCTGCTCAAGGAGGGACAGGGAACCTGACTGAACCAGGCATGTGCACTCACTGTTTTCAGCCTTGCTCAGCTACTTTAATTTCTAAAGGCACTTTGACTTCCCAGTGAAGTTAGTTACAGTTTTTCCTTTATTCAGCAAAACCATGCAGAGAACAATGATTTAGCATCATGGCATGTTTATTATATTCTTGTCAAACCTGGCCACAGATTCCATTCCAGGCCATTTCTCTCCTCTTAGTGACTCTTAATGAAAAACTGGGTTTATTAACAGACATTTCAGCCTGGCACTTTCATCTGTAACAGGCTGCCAATGTTTAGTTCACCCTTCAGTTGACTATTGCAGTTCTGAAGGCTGAGTATTGCTGACTCTCCAAGAGACATGTGCCAACTAATAGGCTCTCCAGCTCTCCAGTTGTTTGCTAACACTGTAGGATTTTAGAGGTTTATGACTCATATCAAGAGTAGCTTAAATTTCAATAGTTCTTAATTATTATGTGTGTGGTGGTTTTGCCACAAGAGGTTGCTGCATGCCTACAGCCTATTCGGGCTCTGCAGCCGAGCTAGCCTTAGAAAACACAGCCATTTCCTTACAAGGAGGGGTAGGAAATCTGCTGAAAATGCTTTAGAGAGGGGAAAGAAAAAAGAGATTAGTTTATGAAAGCATCATTTGGTGTTTCACAGAGGACATAACTCTGTAGAGGCTGTAAAGATACAAAGGACGTAACGTAATGGTAACAAGACGTGGTATCTGGTTCCTTATCCTGCCCATGTTCTCTGTGTTCACAGCTGCAATCAGTTACAAAAATAGGGGAAAGTGCATGCTTTCCTGGTAAATTCATATTGTTAATTAAGGCTCCTGGTTTTGTTAATGCTTTCATGTTACACTTCTAAATGTGGTCACTTCAGAAGAAATGCATTGCTTCAGGAACCAGGCAGCACTGGGCAGCTGGATCCAGGACTTCACGTCCAAAGGTTACTTACAAAGGGGTGGAAGGTCTGAAACTGACTTTGTCTGGGTTTACTTCTGGAGTTATTTCTGCAAACAGAATGACTGAGACTTTTGCTAAGCTATTTGACGTTTGGTTTGTTTGATATAGTAGCCATCATTCTAGTTGCACAATATGCATTCGCTGTGCACTGAAATAGAACAGCTGCTACAATGAAGAATAACTTCAAAAATCTCAATCCTTCTACTCATTGTCCACAACTTTCTTAAATTCCTTCTAGTGTTGATTTGCCATATTTGGTATGTTTTCTCAGAGTTAGAGCTGGAGCAAGCTCAGCTATCTTTAAGCTACACAAGCCTGAAATACTTGTTCCTTGTATGTTGCTATCAAGAAATGTCAAAAAAACAATGAAAAGCAAGATTATCCATTTTAAAAAACAGCTGAAATTTAAGACTTTTAACTTGGTTTATTCCATAGTTCTCAGCTTTGAAAAGTAAAATAAGTCAAAAAGCCAAATTTGGAATGAGATGCTTTTGTTGGAGCTGTTCACAGGCCCCAGTCAAAGCCGGGCAGGCGTGTCATTGCTTACCCACTGCATTTGAACTCTTCTGTGCAAAAGTCTTCCAAGGTTTCTAACAACAATACTTGAGAAGACATTACAAAGAGCCCTCCAGTTGTGTTGATAACTCTGGCTGCTAGTCCTTCAGTAGCAGCCCAAAACTGGCCTTGCTACCTTGAACTGTAATGAATAAAAAGGAAAAAAAACCCTAAGCCAGGGCAGGAGGGGGTGGCAGACTGTCCCAAAGCTCTTCAGGCCCTGGCTGTAAGGGATTTCAGAATTTGGCTGGCAAAATTGGGTGTCCTGCACCTATCTGCTATTTTAAATGCGTATCTTGTTCCAAACTAATGAGCTCATGCTTCATGAATTGAAGGACCTGAAGTCTGAAGCTAGTAGAGTTGTAGTGAGCTCAGATTCTTTTAGTTGTTATTATTTTTCCTTCAGCCCTGCTTTTCCTTCCTGCTCCCCTCTGCTATTTCCCCAGCTCACACCATCTTTCAGCAGCCTGGTGTCTGCATTGAGCCTTCAAGCACTGACAGGGAGGCACAAAGCAGTTTACTGTCATGGCTTACCGATGAAAAACAAAGTCCCAGTTTTAAAGAACAGTCCCTAATATTTGTAAAAAGTGTGGAAGAACGCTATTTTCACTATGCTTTGGTTACAGCCTGGTGGGGCAAAACATTCCCCCTGCCCAGGAAGGACCTCGGTAGTGCTCGTCGTGTCAGTACTCACAGAGCCGACCGTGATAACTGGAGCCCTGTTAGGGCTCTTCTTTCCCAACAGCAGCATCAGAAACGCAGATGAATACTGTCATGTTCAGAGATATTGTCACGTGAGTAGAAAGAAAAATGCACTAGTGAAACAGCACAAGTTATTAGCCATAAGCACAGCTCTCTTGCTGTCATGACTGTATCGTACAGATCTCCCCAGTGCCTCCAGCTTTTCAAGCCATTAATTGGTTATTTTGCTAATTATTTTTCAATACTTCCTGGGGACTGCCAAAGCACGAGGTGTCAGAAGGCAGCATTTCCTACCAGTTGGAATCCTGAACTGCTGCCTTCAGCATTTTCCACGTAGGGATTAATTTCCAGGCAAATACTACGAGTACTTTAAAGCATTTGTGTCCCTCGCTGTATGGCTCTACCACAGGCACAGAATTCATACACAGGAAGCTTCACTCAAACTTTACAACAGGGAAGTTTTTTTTCCAGCTTCCAGAGTACCTTTTCTGAGCTGATGCTCTACACTAAATAAATTCACTAACATTTAAACAGTAAAAAAACCTATAGAAAGCCAAAGCCTGCCCTTTGCACCAGTTTGCTTTCGTTATTTTGGAACAGGGAAGGGAGGGAAGCCTCAAGGCCACAAAAGAAATTGTAGCTTGTCTCAGATTGGCCTCTAGGACCTGTTACTGGTGTCTTCTTCCTGCTGCTGCCTTCTGCAGCAGTTTTGTTTCCACCATCATGTTCTATTCCATGTGTTCTATATTCTGTTCCCACTGTTATATTCTATCATCATTTTTTTTTTCTTTAAAGGACTATCTAAAGAAGTTGAAGTTCTTGACTACCAGTACATGATAGATGAATTATCGCAGAAGGGCCAGAGACAGCAAAACCTAAAGAGATAGAAGGTCTTAGTCTTTGGCCTCAATTCTTCTTTCAGGTAAGTGTATACAGTTTTCACTTTAGTACTTTGGTACTTATTGATGTGTACATATAAAGCTAATTTTGGCATACACAATCCACAGGCACTCTAGGCAGCCACATCGTGACTTACTGCTTGAACAGCAATTGAAAATCCGTTTTTATCCCATAAAAGATTCCCTAGTTCACACCTTGAAACTTTTCAGATCATTAATTCCAACTTCTCAGCAGTTAAATATTTTTCTGCACAGGCAATGAGTAACTGCTCACTCATGTCCAATAACTGCCCTCAGAGCTGCTGAGCTGGGGGGCCACAGGAGGAATTCTGTATGAGCCACAGCTCTCCCAGGCGTGGGGATTTGTCCTGTGGTTTCTGGGATTTCAAGTGGGAGACTGCATAAGATGCACTAGAACTTCCACCTTGTGTGTTTCACTGACATATGTTGTTCTTTGCTCTTACTGTTTCCTATAACCAAGAGTAATTTCTGAAGTACTCAACCTGTTACGTTGCCTTAAAAGACTCCCTGAGGTTAGTCCTGGTGTGGAAGTGAGACAGAATGTGCTGTGAATATGATTTTTCTGATCAGTAGCCCTTCGTATTTCCAATATCAGTGGCTCCTTAGTTCAGAAGTGTGACCATGCTGAAGATTACCTCTACAAGCAAGGCTAGAGTCCACATCCTGCTTCTTTTCAAAGTACAAGACCTGCTCTTGGCATCATGTAGAGTCTTAATGCTTTAAGACATTACTGGGGCTTGCAATACACTGTTCAGCTATTCCATTTCTGCTCTAACTGCCTCTGTCTGAGCTCATACGACTGCAGACTACTGGCATAAACATGCATTTGAAGAGATGTATCCTGGTGTTTTTCGTATGCAGTTGGCTGCCTTTTAAGCAGTGCACATGTTCACGGGTCATTACAGCTGCTCAGACTGAATAGCGATGTTTCTTCTTCCAGACAAAGTTTACTACCTACCTCTTGCTGGTTTTCTGATTCACTGGAGCAACAGAAAAGACAAATTCTCCCACACAGCCTCCAAAAACTTGTGCAGAAGTTGAAAAAGGAATTAGTTTTTATCTGCTGGCAACACAGAAAAATTGAGTCACTTAACTCCTGCAACACTTCACCACTGACTTAAAATTCCTTTAGCCTTTGTGCTCACTGTCAGTGTAGCTTCTGTAGTGAGGCAGGAGGTGTACTTTCTATGCATCTCTTGCTTTTCTAAGCAGCATCTCTTTTTGTGTAATGAAGCTATGTGAATTCTGGCTCAAAAGTACTATTTAAACAGAAAATCATTCAGGTATAAGCGTATATTCACAGAGAAAGTCCCTGTGCCCTTCACTTTGGCTTGAGAACAGCAGTTCCTATGATTGATGATAAGGCTTATTTGTTGTCTTCCCTGGTATGCCTTTCAGACTCCTGACAGCCAGCCAAGCCAGCAGCCCACACCAATGCCTAGTTCTCTACGCTGCTGTCTGCAGGACCAGACCTTGCACAGAGGTCAGCTCCCAGGAACTGGTAACTGAAGGAGCTGAGAATAGGTGCACAGAATGTAAGCAAAGCCTGGGGAAGGACAGTGACTGGAATTGAGCTGGAAAACAGCAGGCAGAGATGAGCACAGGGAACAAATTATTAATGGAAGCAATTGCCGTAAATGTACTGACATTGGGAATATTTTAGTTGACATCACTGGTGGTTATTTTTTTATCCTAGTAACACTTGTAGCATCTGCACCTATAGGAGCTGTATCACAGGAGGGCAAACATCCCAATATATGGTAAGTTCTGATGTGTTACTGGTGAAATGGCTGAGGCTCTGTGCAGGATCTGCTGTGGATCACAGCTGCAAGACTTAAGCTTGTAGTGATCACAAAGTAGTTTGGCGTAGGTGTGGTTTGGTACTTGTTACTAAGCTTCACTCTTGTTCTGCCCTGTAGAGCCATGGACCTAATTTCTAGCCTGGTTTCACAAGGAAAACAGGCCTATATATAATTCCTGTGTGTACACCTACTTGTTCCCCTTCCTCTCTTTCCCTACCAGCTTTAGAAACAGTGTGTTTGGAGTGAAATCAGCTGAGAGTAATACTTGAATGAAATGGTATTGAGAACAGGTAGCCACGTTGAGACAGCCTCCTACTGTCCTCCCACTATGCAGAAGAGAGGCGTCACAAACAAAAGCATCTGAGACATCAGGTAACTGCATACTGGACAGACTTAATGACTGTTGCTTTTACAGGCAAAAAAAAACCCTAAATCAGAACTTACACCCTCTTAGACATCTGCAAATCCAACATCCACAAAGCTGCTGAACATAAGGTGATGTTGATTCTACTAGTTACAGAACAGGTTGTTTTCTACCAAATCACTGTTTTGCACAAAGCTGAATTTGACAGGACAAAATCAGCTTCATTGGAAGGAAGCTCCTAACATTTAACAGATTATCTTCTTCAAAGAAGCCCTCCAAAACCAAGAACTGAAACAGAGGAAGATGAGAAGCCCAAGCTAACATAAGCAACATCAAAGCTGAGGTGAAAGAGTGAGAAGTCTGATTTATTTCCCTCGTCCCCAGCATTCCAGTGAACACTGCTGCCATTACAAAAACTTGGTTAAAACTACTAGAAGCCTGCAGAGCAAGTATGAGACTCGGAGGGACAGCCATACCCTTTGTGAGATGAAAAAAAAGGAAAAGCTGAAGAATTTCAGTGGCTAGGAATGGACAAATCACGTGAACAAATGAGTGGAAGGAGGAGAAGGCAGAACAGTTAAAGTAGAAAAACAGCTGTGGGCTAAATTCCTCTCAAAAGGAAGCTGCTGGTGAGAGCAAAAAATCTTTATGTCGCTGGTATCAAAAGCGTTGCTCTACTGAGACAACTAGGGAAGCACACAGTGAAATCAAGCCATAGGTAAAAATATTTTGATTCTGAGCTTTCCTGTGGAACAGCAGGACCTAAACCCAATTGGCTGTTTCACAACTTCTGGATTCATACACAGAGCACTGATGAGGAATTGACCCCAGAATGGTGGAGTCCTTGCTCAGGTTTTTGTCTCGGATTTCAGAGACAAAGACAAAATCATAAGAGGCTGCCAGAACTAAAACATTTGCTCTGAGAGAGAAAAGTCCTTCCTTTCCAGACATATGCCTCGTCACACAGGCAAAACGGAGAGAAGAGAGTATGCATAGGAGGCTTCTCCACAGGAAGAAAGAAAAGCTGCTGGCTGAGTCTTACCCTTGTTTTGGGACAAGTCTTCAGCTACTAGGCTGCTGAAGTCACAGTGAAAGAAGTGTGAGATTGCCAACTGCTCTGCTGTTGGAACCCTGAGAGGATTTGTCTCTGTGCTACTCTGCTCCTCTAATACCATACAAGGCAATCACGTCAAATGTTCTTGAGAGGATGCTCTTCTTGTAAGTAAGCCTGTATCTTGTTTCTGAACACATCCAGGGATTCTCTTCTGTGCCCCTCAGAGACACATCGAGAGAGGCTCTGTGAAACGCCTGAAGAGCATAGGAAGTGCTGTAGAATACATTTGCATTTAAGTCCAGATCTGGGTTTTCATGACGAATTACACGTGAAAAGAAAGCAGCACAACCTTGCTGTTATCTGTGGATGTATTTTGTGTTGTCCTGACATTTCCCGGTTTGGTGAGGAGGATTTGCTTTTTCATTACTTCAGGGAAGCTGTACTGTAGAAGGGACACACAGGGAAGCGCAGCACTTGGGCAACAGCTGGAGCACGGGGCACGTGAGGTAGGCAAAGCTGGCGGTTCCAGGCCTGGAGAGGAACACACACCAGGTCAGGAACACACATCAGGTCCTGCTAAAATGATCTCCTGTTGGGCTCATAGCGATGGCATCCAAACCATCGCTGCTAAGCTTATGTCCTAATGCTTAAAAGTTCCCCCACTTGAACACTAAAGCCATTAATGTTAGATCGTCATCTCAGTGTAAAACAACCCCAGCAGGCTGCTGGGTACTCATACAGCTCCTCGGGTTACCACAGGTAGTGGTGACCTCTGTTAGAGCACCAAAGGAAAAAACATCAATGCCTCGGTTGCTTTCTCGTAAGCCCCGTTTTGAGCCATTTTTTTTAGGAATGAAGTATTTGCACACCCTTGCTGCTAGGCATCGTGTTCAGCCTTCAGACCATTTCTGCAGTTCTCTGCTGCACCCTCTCTGACTTCTCAGTATCTTGGAAGGTATGGACAGAGAGACTGGCGATGGCGTTCCACTGCTGGTTTTACCAAAGCTGTGCTTAGCGGTAACACCACCTCTGTGCACATCCTCTCTAGTCCCATCTTCATACAGGCACTAGCTTTTTTAGGTGCAGCCACTTTCACGTTGCACAGCTTTATGATCACAGCCCCAAATGTTTCCAAAGGTGCTGCTTTCCAGGATGCAGTCTGTGCCTTTCTGCACTGGGGCCAGGGCCACGCTCCTAAATCCGAAATGTGCAATTTCCAGTCTGGCTGTCTTAAATGCCTCGGTGTCCCAGTTTAGCAAGCAATTTGGATCACTCGGAGAGATCATCCGTCACTGCTATTTATATTCCACCCTCCGTTTCGCCCTTTGCGGCTTTTACCGGCGACAATGGGATTGTTTTCAGGTTGCTGCTGACGGCCGCGGCAGGAGCGGGGCCGCCCGGGGGCTCCCACGCGCGCCCGTGGGCTCCGAGCAGCTCACGCCTTTGGGGCAGGAGGCTCACGGCTCTCCAAGCAAACCGGCATAAAGGCGACGAAGAGACTGCGGGCGGAGCGGAGGTCCCGGCGCTGCGCGCAAGGGCCGTCCCGCACGCCCCGAGCCGCGGCTCCCGGGCTCATCTCCGCGCACGCGGCTCGCGCGGCTCTTCCCGGGCGCGAAGCGTCCGCCGCGTGCCGGAGCCGAGCCGAGCCGAGCCGGGCCGGGCCGAGCCGAGCCG
>WBNH01001995.1:313036-396483 GCA_013401255.1 Urocolius indicus
CGGGCTCTGTCCGGGGCCGTCGGGGCCGGGACGGGCTCTGTCCGGGGCCGTCGGGGCCGGGACGGGCTCTGTCCGGGGCCGTCGGGGCCGGGACGGGCTCTGTCCGGGGCCGTCGGGGCCGGGACGGGCTCTGTCCGGGGCCGTCGGGGCCGGGACGGGCTCTGTCCGGGGCCGTCGGGGCCGGGACGGGCTCTGTCCGGGGCCGTCGGGGCCGGGACGGGCTCTGTCCGGGGCCGTCGGGGCCGGGACGGGCTCTGTCCGGGGCCGTCGGGGCCGGGACGGGCTCTGTCCGGGGCCGTCGGGGCCGGGACGGGCTCTGTCCGGGGCCGTCGGGGCCGGGACGGGCTCTGTCCGGGGCTGTCCGGGGCTGTCGGGGCCGGGCCGGGCTCTGTCGGGGCTGTCGGGCCCGGGCGGGCCGTGTCCGGGCGCTGCCGTGGCGGCGAGGCCCGCAGCCGTGTGCTCCGCGGGGTTTGCTCCCGCCCCGCGCCGCGTTCCGGCGTTTATCAGACGAGATTCAGGTTGGGGGAAGAGAATAAAACGTTGCTTTCGGGAAAACGTGGTTTCGCTGTGGTTGCTTGTTTCTGACGGCATGGTGTGGAAAGTACCCTGCCCGGAGCAGGACAGGGCCGGGATCGCCCCGTTAGCGTGTGGCAGCTGCAGCTGAGGAGCGTGGCGAGGAGGGCTGGGCATGGCAAGCCGGGCGGCCGACCTGCGAGAGATGCTGTGCACAGAGGTGGCAAGAAGGGAGACGTTCAGCTATTTACCTTTCTAGACCGGGACGGATTGTGTGGGGGCACGCGTGTGTCCACGGGCGATGACCTTGTTTTGCTACTGAAATAGAAGATCCTGCCCTCGTAGTTGTCGGTGTTACCTGCTGTGGTCTCGAGAATAAAGCAGTAAAACGGTGATTTGATTTGACTTTTCAGGTGTGAGTCACTAATAACGAACAGTAACCGCAATTTACGAGGTCCCTTCTAAAGCTTTCTGGTTTCTCGGCAGTGTGGGTTTCAGCTATTTGTTTGCCCTAGCCTCATAATACACATTTACTGAACACAGAGTAAACTGGGTCCCGAGTGGTTGTTCTCCAGAACAGAACGTAACTGGAGACACCTTTCTGTGAGGGTGAGGTGTGGATGGGGGCAAAAAGGAGCTTGTGTGCTATTGAGTGTGTCCCCTCCACCCTGTTCTGTGCTCTCCTCCTCTGTGGCTATATTGGCACTGGGCCGGTCTACTTTAGAGGTTGTGTTTCCTGAATGATGAAGCAAACGTTGCTTTACCGTTTGGAAAGCAAACAGCTGGGGATGTGGGATGGAGATTTGTCATGCCTGGGTGTAAAGCAGTTTGCAGGAGGTGCACTGATGTAGAGTCTATGAATTGTTTTGCTCATCCAGGCGTAGAGTTTAGCAGGCTTATTCGGTACGTGCAAGTGTCCTGTGTTAGCTCATATATTCATTGTTCTTGCATAAAAATAGCCTGATGATCATCAAATTAAAAATAGCAGAGATACCTTCGATCCTACAGAACTTCCTCCCACTGTGGTTTGACGTGAAGCTGCTGAAAACGAACCTTTGCCATTTGTTCTGATATGACAGTGAAGAGCTGGAAAAACAGTGCTACATCAGTAGGTAGTAAAGGAGGGGAGCACCAGTACAGCTTCCTCTTGCTGCTGCCAGGACAGTGTGTTCAGAGCTTGGTTGACATGGATGCTCTCTGTTGCCAGTTGTCTTGCTTTCTCGGTGTAGCTAACCATTGGAATGTCCAAATGGTAATGAATTATGTCAGCTTGAGAGCCAAAACATACTTGGCTCATGGCCAAAGAGGCTCAGCTTCCCATAACAGCCTGTAGGAAAAAGACATTTTGTGTGTGTAACCACAGTCCTGAAGTTGATGCCATGGCAACTTCGTGATCTGGGTATGTACTTTTGAAGACAGCTGAGCAGTCTTAGGAGAGGCATTCTGCTTTTCTTCAGCTGAGCTTCTTGCTGTCATCGAGGTGAAACCTTTGAAGATGAAAGATTAATCAGCAAGCCATCAAAGCCTTGTGCAAGAACATCGACTTGATCTGTTGGTTATTTGTAACAACACCTATAAACCTCTCTTAAGCTGAGATTGATATTCATGGTTTTTCAGTTAAGATATTTCTGTAGAGATGCTGTTCTGACTGAAAGTTGTTTCAGGCTTTATCAGGTTTTCCAGAAAAAAAAAAAGAGAAAGCTCAGCTTTGTGTTTTGTGTGTGGGTAAGCTTTGAGGAAAATGGGTTAGTTCATGTCTTTTGGTTGCTTTCAGCTCCCAAGACTTTACGTGCAGGCTCGAGACTGTCACAAAGCTGCAGCAACGGGGCAAATAAAAGCAGCATATGGCCCAACAAAAGCATAAGGTCTCATTTCTAATAAATAAGTTTGTGTATAGGAGGCAGCACTGTTAGAGAACAAACTTGTGAATGATGTTATTAACACCAAACTGAAAGAGACCCAAAGCGAGAACTGAAACAGACCATTATGCTCACAGCCTTTGGGTTCCTATTTAGCTCCGGTTTACCTCGGGGTTTTTGTTTGTTTGTTTTGTGGTTTGGTTGTTTGGGTTTGGTTTTTTTTTTAGATTTGAAAAGGAAAAAGAAAACGTACACAACGTTGTTTTACTGGAGCCTTAAACCCTCTGGTGTTGTCCTGCAGGGAAGTAAATAAAGGGATCAGTTACTCATTAATGCAGAATGTCTGCTCTGTGACCTAATATTAATGTGTCTGCTTCCCATGCTGTTCTCCTTTTAACATTCGTTGTTTAGCATGACTGATTAAATCCTTCCTTATTCAGAGTATTTGGGGAATTCTGTAAGGCTATTTCAGCTTAGATAATTTATCTGGTGATGAACATCCCACAGGGATGCTCTGTGTTGTGTGTGTAGCCTTCACGTACCTGTCAGGCTCTAGTGCATGGTACCGTTCCTGCCTACTTAGGATGGAGACAATTTCACGTGGGGAGGGTCTGAGCTGGAACACAGGTTTTCTGCTGTCCACTGTGTTGTGCTTCAGCTGCATAGCATGCCTTTGCTTCCTTATCGTAGCTAAAGTGTTGCGTTGCCCTCCCCAGCCCTCATCTTTCAGCTTCATGAAAGGGCTAATCCTGCCCCGTGTGTTTTGTAGTTTTTTCAGGTTTCTGTGCTGTGTAGATGGTACATCACTGTACAGACTTGGTTTTCATCCATCCTTGTCACTCCTGCATCTTGAAATAAATGCATTGCAGTCCACGGTAATATTATGACTTCAGAAAGTCCTGTTTCTGTGTTCCAAGTTTTGTTTCCTCCCCTCCACTACCCGAGAGGAAGCCCCTTAAGCTGTAAAGGTGCTTCGGTAGTGGAATATGAAACTTCACAGCACCTTATGTGTAGCCTCTGTGTGTGATGCATGGAGACCTGCACATCATGCATGTGCTGAAGTAACCAACGTGTGTGGCTGGCAGTAGTTGCTGGAGTATGTGCTTTCCTTCCTGAGGCAGTGCCATCTCCCATTTAATATTTCACATCTTTTCTTTCCTCCTCTTGCTCCGGAGTAATGATTTCTAACGAGGGCGCCAGTTTGAAAGCAGAAGTTGTAGCTTGTTGGGTGAAAGTCCTTGCAGATCAGTGGAAGTGTTTCCCTGTCAGTGTCTCGTCGCAGGGGGTGTCATTTGCGAAGCTTTGGCAGGGAATGGTTTGTGAGGTTTCACAGACTCTAACACTCGCAGCTTGAGGATCTCCTGGGTCTTGGACGGGTGTCAGTGCAGCAATGCCAGTAAATGAGTTCTCTGCATAGTCACTAACATACATTTAATTGCCTCGAGGTCAAATCAAGAGCTGCTTTTAAGATCTTGCTGATGCTGGAGCTGATGTCAAAGCTCAATAAATTATTGCACGTCTGACCTTTTTCTGTAAATGCTCTGTGTCAACAGGTACAGGGGTTATGGTTCTTTTAATGTGTGCTTGGTGACTTATTTTGTGAAATACTTCCCAGTAAAATGATTTGGGGAACAGGGCTGATCTTGAAGTCATCTGGCTCTTCCTCACGTGTCTTGGTGAATTCTGTGTCTGCATGCATATGACACTGGAAAACAAGATGCAATTTACAGCTCAAGTCATCTTAAATAAGGTAACCGTGGCAGGTACAAAGCTACAGCTGTGTGTTTTTAATCTCTCTGTGTATTTTTTATCAGCTCCCTTAAATTCATTATGCTGCTTTAAAGTTGGAGCTTGTGAATTATCAATAAATGCAGATGTGTGTGCTTTAGCTGTCTAAAATACAGGGTGGTGTTACAAGAGAATAAAACCTCCACAGCTTATGGCAGAATCGTTGGCAGAGGGAACAATGACACACAGTAGAATTTCCTCTCTGATTAGTGAACCAAGTGTTACCAAATTTTAAGCAAAGATGCATTGCATTCCACCCCTGTAAGAGCTGAGCTCTTGGAGAGCAGGGCGCAAGGGGGATGGATGGCAGGCACTGTGCTGCGCTGCGCTGTGCTGCGGGGGTGGCGTGGGAATGGCCCACGAGGCTTGCAGGAAGGAGCCATGCTGGCAAATGCTTCTGGGGACAGCGGTGATGTGTGATCAGGGTCAGTAGCTTGAATCTTGAACCTCCTTCAGGTTGTTCCCTACCCTTCTACCTGCACATTCCTCCTGTCTAGCTCAGACAGCATGCGTGTAACAAAGCCTGGAGACTTTGTAAGGAGTCCTTTTGGCTTAATCCAAGCTACTACTGTGGATAGTGCTCTAATTCAGAGGGCAGAGCAGGCATGGCCATGCTGGGGAGCTTTGCCTCCTGGTTAACTGCTGACTGCTGGTTAACTGCTGGTTTCCTCTGTAGAGGTCACACGCTTTTACACCCAGTTATTGAATTAGCAACTGTTTTGCGTGCTTGTGTTACCTGTACCTGGTAGAACACAAAGAGCAACTTCAGAAACATCAAGGGTGAAAGGGTGAGGGGCTGCTGCTTGTTTGCTGCCCATTTCATATATCTGATGAATAACAGCTTTAAAAACAAAGGTGCCTGTAAGCCTTTGCTGCGTTGTCCTGTATGTGGTGTGCTGGGTTTGTTTGTGTGTTGTTGGTGGGGTGTTGGGGTGTGTTGTTTGTTATTTTGGCTCTTTTTTTTTGTTTTTAATTGTTTCTATAAGACTTGAACTTACTCTTGGTTAAATTTAGGTCCATCAGGAGCGAAGCTGGAACTTGTTAGCAGCACAGGAAACGCCCTGGAAGAAAGTTTTTGATGTGTGTTTGTGTGCTGGAGTTACACTGTGGGGAGCTCTGTTTAGTTTGAAACAGTCTGCCATCTTTAACTCGTGGATTAGGTTCTGGTGGAACTTCGATGCCACATACATAATGTCATTAAGCATTAATTAAATATCTGTGACTTGTCAAAAGCTGGTAGTTTAAGGTCAAATTCAAAGCTATTGCACTTAAAACAGCTGAGGTGCTTGGCTGCTGAACAGACAAGAGTCCAGATTACACTGCTTCGGCTTTGTTTTATCTGGGAAAATATTAGTGTGTGAGTAGTCCAAAGACCCTTTCTCTTCTTTCAGTCATATACATTGAAACTGATAAATTTCTTGCTTAACAGATGTCCTTTCCTTAGGATCTCCGTTTCTGACTGTATTTTAACAAGTCAGGGTTTGAACAACATGCAAGTAAGAATAAACAGAAGCAAAATATGACCTTTGCTTTTTGAAACTTAAATGAGATGGAAGTTGCTGGAGAGTTTAATGTGTGGGCTGGGTTTGGTTCAGGCTTGTTTTTTTGCTTCTTTTTCTTGTTTGAGGAGATTTTTTAATGTTGTTGGGGTTTGTTGTTGTTTTTGAACAAGAGTGATAGAACACAAAATATTCTTAGCTTGGATTTTGGAGGGAGGCTGGTTTTGTGTTTTACACCAGAAATGCCTTTGAGTTGATTATTTAATTAATGTGCTTCAAGGTTTGTTTTACACTGGGCTAAACTCCCACTGAGGTCACAAAGGGAATTTTCTTTGTGTTAGCTGGGACTGAGCTCCTGCATTTTTCGACAATATTTGCCAGAAATAAAGTTTGAAGCAAAGAGAGAGGAATATTGCTGCCACAAAGTGTAGACATAGTTTTGCTATGACAAAGTAGAACTTTCAGCGCTTCCTGACTGCTGATGCAGAGTCTTTGTGTACATGCAGGAGCTACTTTGGAAAGTTCAGGAGACAATAAAAGGACATTGGAGGAAAACGTTGCTTTAGCCTCAGATAAATTATACCTGGCAAAGGTAGAAGGGAGTGTAGGAGCGCTCCTAGCATGATGTACCAAACCAATGCACGGTTAAAACTGGGAGTCCAGAGGTGGTGTGTGTAGAGCTTTTTATCTGTTCTCTGTCTAAGCCATTTTTTGTGCCACTGTGGTACATTACCAGATATATTTTCTGTCGGTTCTCAGTTAGTCAAGCAATGAGTGACAGAAGCATTCTGTAATAGGTTCTACAACCATTTGAAGCTCCTAGGCACATTTTTAAAGTTTTAGGGGGAAAAAAAATCTAATTAATGTTGTTTGAATTTTTGGGGTTTTTTTCCTGACCAAAAATGCTGCCCTTAGTCATTAAAAGATAATACAGAAAGGAGGACAAAGGTGACGTTAAGTTACTTTGTTCTACAGGAGTTCAAAGCTCTGTAACAGCCTGCACCAGAGAAAGAGTTTGTTAGAGAGGACTTTTTTCTTGCCCTGCTCCTGCGCAGAGGATGCTTCCAAGGCTCTTGCATCCTCTGCAGCAGTGTGTACCCACCAGCACTGTGCTCTTGGGTCACGCTGGTGAAATGGGCTGCTGCTTCATTTTATCATCAAAGCGTTCCAAGGATCTGGCTAACTGGCATCTGAGGAACCTAACGCTGTCTCGCAGTCTGGTAGAAATAAGATTCATCTCTTCCTTAGTAAGTCTTGCTTCAGCCCCCCCTTCTTAAGTCCCTTTTCTCAGGAGAAAAAAACTGAATTTTCTTTCTTTGCAGTTTTTGTTCTATTTGCAGGACTTTGAGCAAAGTGAGTTCTTGCTGGTGTTACATCTATCTGTTCACTTGAGAAATCAGTGAACTCAACTCGTTTGGTTGATGTGGAACTCGCAAGTGTCCATGAACAGGTTAAGGTGAGGCAGGATATACTGGCTGGGCAAACTTGTGAAAATTTACACAGACCTAGGATTTTAATTAATAATTATTTTGTTTGAGGATACAAGTTTGTACCCTGTTACCTGTGAAGTGCAGGTTGTGAGGAGTTAATTTCTTTTTCTGACCCTTGCCTGCGAGAGAATGCTTTCTGGCACCTGGAGCAGAAGCTTTAGTGGTGCTTGGCTGTTTAATTACCAAAAGCAACAGGACAACTGTAAAATTTTAATAAATGTGGGCTTGCCAGGTATTTCATATTTTTGGTAAGAGCATGTAAGATCTTGCCTACACCAGGGAGTTACTGCAGAATGAGGCAGGGTGTGAATGTGAAGCACTCTTCTCCTTGTATAGACAAGCCTTTAATTTTCCTTCAGGAGCAAGCTCTAGGACGTTCCATGTGTGTTCTTGTCCCTAATTTGAGCTCTGCAGTGGACTTGGAGCTGACAAGGAATAATACCTACAGCGTGCATCTAGTTGGTGTGAATAATCTCATTGATTGCAGTCATCTGCTCGTGTGAGGGAAGAACTCACATGCTGGTTTGTGACAGCACTGGAGGACTTGCTTGTAAGCCTGTGATAAATGTTCCAACAGAGCTTGTTTTAATGCTGTAAAAAGGTCTCTTGGTGGTGCTGCATTGTACATCAAAATGAAAAATGCTGTGAGGGAAAAGGAATTGGAAGAATCTGGATGTGTGTGTTTCCTTGTAATTTACATTATGGAATGCCTGAGTCTTGTCTTTAAAACAGCATAATCAAGTAATTAAAGCTGGGTTTACATTTCACAAGAGACAGAAAAAGGTAGCATCCCAGAATTTGAGATGGGAAGTCGGGAGGGTAAATTTCTGCCTTGCCACATTGCTGTGGGTGACATTTCAGATGGTAGTTGAGATGACCTAACAGTCGGCTGTGATTCGAAGGAGTGTTTTTCCTTCCTCCTGTACCTGCCATGAGAATACTGGTGTTTTTCCTGTGTCACCGCTGTTGTTCATCTGACTCAGCAGACACATGGAAGGCTCTGGCAGTGCTGGTGTGATGCAGCAGGTCTGCACAGCTGAGCCCTTGGGCCGTCTGTAAAGACTCTCCAGTCACGACCTTGAGCGAACTGGGTTTTGCTCCTCTTCAGTGAAATGGAAATAAGACACCTACCCTCCCTGCAGGCTGCAATATGTTTTGAGATGCTCTGAGGAAGAGACAGGATATATAGATACCTGAGGTATGTTGGGATCCTAGATTATGTAACTTCAATGTCTAGTCTTCAGGCAGCCTCAGAACATTAATGTTACATTCCCAAGTTTGCTAATCTATTTCATCCACTTAGGTTACTGCTTTATACCAGACTAATTGGAAACATAGAGAGCCGGAAAGCCACCTTTTCTGTGTTCTGGGCATAATACAGACTTCAGCCTCGTTGCTAGATTTGTCAAAGGCACCTTTTGTTGTTGCAGTTGGTCAGGGACAGCTGAGCTACGGGGTGATGCTTCCTCACCTCCCTGAGCGGCAAAACTGCATTGAAAGCAGCTCTGGGCCAGAGAAGGGAAGATGCTGTGGCTGTCAGAGTCATGTATCTGAGGGCCTGCAGTGTGCAGTTACACCAGCAAAGCTGCTCTAATGGGTGTGATGATACTTCGAATGAATGCTGTCGATGTCTTTGCTGGTGCAGTTTCCTTAATGTATCAATAGAAGGGGCCAGGAACAGACCTTGGTTGGTTTCAGTAGAGGAGTGAAAGTTAAACAGCTGGCACATAAAAGAAAGGATGATGTACCAGCAAGAAGAAACAGAAGGGAGCTGTACTGCAGCCTCCTCCGCTTGCAGATTAATTTCAGTTTTGTTTTCAAAGCCCAGATTCCTTAGCAGAGTGACCGTCAGCCTTCTCAATATTTTCCCTCTTCTGAGAGGTCTCCTGAGCATGTGAAGAAGAAACTGCATGGTGCCTGAAGAGTCCAGAGATGCAGTGTGTTAAAACATAGGGGTTGTTACTATAGCTGCTGGTGTGCTGTCTGTCCCCATTTTTACTTGACTAGATCAATCCTGCCGTCGGTTTTGTGGGTCATGAAACAGTGCCCAGAATTGCAGCAGTGTGGAGGATGCAGCTTTGAATTGTAGAGCTGTGGGCTGAAGGGAAAAGGTTTTGCCTGCTAAGTTGTTTGCCCTGCAGCCTTTATAATGTAAGATGGATGCATTTGGCATTGCATTTACTTTTGGCTGTTTGGAGTGAATGCTTGTGTTGACTTTATAAGCAGCTTGTTGATGTTCATCTCAAAATTAGGGCTTTGTCTGGGAGAGTTGAGAAGCTGGAGACACGTTTTTATTTCTATGTTCCTTATTTTCCATGCTTTTTGGAGAGGATGGTGCTGTCATAACTAAACAGACATAACTCTGCTATAGGCATACAACTATTTGGTGAAGTCTGACTCAGTTACTGTGAGTTGGGTCAAGGCTTTGGTTAGCATGATTTTTGCCTTCCTTTTGTTTTCTGTATGCTGGTAAAGGTGAGGCAGTGGTTTCTGACCTAGTTTTTATCTAGTTTTTAAGTCTTGATTTTTCTTATGGCATAGTGTGTGCAGGGTGTCACTTCTGCAGTCTGGAGAGTGAGGGTTTTCTTGCCTAGTGTTTTGACCCTGTCATAATCAATTTTCAAGTAGAGGGTTTGCCACTTTTCCTGTGTTTAACGTGGGAGGATGGAGAGGAAAGGGATAGTGGCCATGATGAAAGGGCAAGAAAAAGGAGCATCTGGGGCAGAGTTTAAATTCCCTTTGCTCACTCCTGCCTCTCCATGAACTGCCTGATGTCCACTGGTTCCCAGGGACTGCAAACTGAGATGCTCATAAAGGTGTTTCCCCAGGACTTTTGTTTTAAGCCTTGTGACCTTATTCCATGCTAGGATACCTCTATAGGTAGTGACTTGCCCCTTGGAGGAGGGCCAACTCTTCTCTGAAACTTTTTTTATTGAGGTGAGGCTTATTGCTGAAGTCAAGTAGCAAGCAGTCTTCCTCTCATCCACCCCTCATTACTCTGCTCTCACCACACTACTTCTCCTTGCATTTTGTGGCACAACCTATATACACTGATCCCTGCCTTGCAAAGCTGGAGGAGAGGAAAGAGAATTCATTGAATTTAGAAATCAAAGGCAGTGGAATGATAGGGGGTAATTTACTTCTGTGATACCTGAAGATAAAATTGAAAGGAGAAAACTGCCCTTGTGAGAGTGGAGTTAGGCTAAATGAGATGGGACAAGGAGTGCACAGTGGACCTTGGATCCTTTGAAGAATTTGGCAGTGACTTGTAAATGACAAGAGCTAGAAGGTAAGATGCAGAAAGGAGCTTAAACAGCAAGGATAAGTTTGATAGCTTCAGTAGCATTGAGAGACAGGGTTTTTTGTTGTTGGAGTTTGGGGGGCAGGGGGTGATTTTGGTTTGGGTTGGGGTTTTTTGTAAGCGAGAACTGAAGAAATGGGAAATTTTATAGAAAACAGTTCTGAGACGCTCTGGTCTTGGCATTTTCTCCAGAAGGACTCAGCAGAATGTGTCTACAGCTCATCTGTGGTCAGATCTTTTTCATTTGAGGAACAGCTGCAAATCTTCAAGATTTTATGTCTCCTCTGTTGACAGCTGCTGCTTTTTTTCCCCGATGCAGACAAGCAAATAACTCAACTGATGATTCTTCATCCCCATCATTGCAGAATCATTCAGGGTAGTTCAGACAGGTGCTTATGATCTTTGAAGTGAACATTTCTGATTTATGAGTGCTCTTCATCAGCTTTAGAGCTAGATCAGTAGCAGCGAGCAGTTGGGAAACGCTGATCATTGAAACTGGTAACAGTCGTTTCTGCAGTGTCTCACACCTGACCCAGAAGTTTTGGACAGCAGTGGACTGAAGAGACTGTCTTTTCCGGTGTGTTGGCAGTTGTGGTGGTTTAACCCTGGCTGGGTGCCAGGTGCCAACCAAGTTGTTCTGTCCCTCCCCTTCCTAACAAAGGGCTCATGAGTCAAGTTGAGGACAGGGAGATCACTCAGAAACTACCATCATCTGCAAAACAGACTTCTCTTGAGGAGAACTGGTTTGATTTATTAATGAACAATCAGAACAGAGCAGAGAAAATGAGAAATAAAAGTCTCCCTGACCCCTAAAACACCTCCCCTCACCTCTCCATTCTTCCCAAGTCTCTACCTCTCACCCCGCAGTGGCAGAGGGAGATGGGGAATGGGGGTTATGGTCAGTTCATCACAGATGTACTTTGCTGCTGCTTCCAGCCCTCCATGAACTTCTGCAACATAGGTCCTTCCCACAGGCTGCAGTTGTTCACAAACTGCTCCAGTGGGTCTCATCCACGGGGATAACAGACCTTCAGGAACAAACTGCTCCAGTGTGGGTCCCCCACAGGGTCATAAGTCCTGCCAGGAAACCTGCTCAGCATGGGCTTCTCTCTCCACAGGTTCCCAGGTCCTGCCAGGAACTTGCTCCAGCACGGCTTTCCCACAGGGTCACAGGCTCTCTCTGACATCCCCTGGCTCTGGTGTGGGATCCTCCCCAGGCTGTGAGTGGGTCTGTGCTCCCCGGGGGCCTCCTTGGCTGCAGGGGCACAGCTGCCTCACAGTGGGCTGCACCACGGGTCACAGGGCAATCTCTGCTCCAGTGCCTGGGCACCTTCTCCACCCACCTTGGTGTCCACAGAGACGTTCTCGCATTCTCACTCCCTTCTTCTGCTGCAGATGAGCCCCTGCCCAGCAACTTCTTCCCCTAATCCAGTACGTTAATCACAGAGGCTGATGGGCTCAGCCTTGGTCAGCGGTGGGTCCATCCCAGAGCCAAGGGCACTGGCCCTGTCAGACACAGGGGAAGCTTCTGGCACCTCTTTTTCTTTAAAGAACCCACCCCTGTAGCCCTCTGCTACCAAAACCTGGCCACACAAACCCACTACACTAGTCCTTAGAGATAATGGCCAAAATAATCAGCAGTAGGGTAAAAGAGCAGGATAGCAGAAAACTGAGTGGTTGCAGGATACAGTAAGTACATCTGTGACACCGGGGCAGTCAAATCTAGAAACATACTGGTGGGAAAAAAGCTACTGCAAAAGCACATTCTAATAACTAATATGGTAATGAGTCTTTTCTCACGCTTTCTCATCTTTCATTTCTTTCGCTGTATTTTAATAGTGCTTCGGGGCATAATTCCACCATTTAGAAGTGAGCATCAAATTGGAAACCTCAGTGTTCCTTTGCAGTCTGCTGTTAAATTGATGCATAGCTTTCAGGGGTGTCAGGAATGAAGTATCTCATAGGTAAGATTGATAACAATTAGGTTACTGAGTGAAATGAAACAAATGCAGTATAGCTTGTCAATTTTGTGTCTGTATTTATCTTCCTGTGTAAGAAATATAGACAGAGGATAAAGGCTGTAATTGTTTAGGGTTTTGTAGAAAGATATTTCAGTTCTAGCTGTTTAACTTGAGTTTGTTTAATTTGGCTAAATATAACCCACTGGAAACATCAAAAATGCCATTTACTATATGAAGTCATTTGATAATAATGCCATTTATTATACGAAGTCAGAGACAAGCTTCTTCAGCCTACCAGTTTTACCTTTTTCATTCATGCATTTGAATAATAATAGAAATACAACAATCAGAAGTTGTACCATAAAAACCACTATTCTGGTTTTCAAGTGGTTTCGTTCATTCATGACTTTGGAGTCCCTCAGATTGGGAATGTGCCTTCTGTTTATTATAACAATGTCAGATATTGATGACTTAAAAATGTAGTAATTTGTAAAGATTTTTTACTTACTGCCCTATCTTGATTTCTGTTACATCAGTAACACCTTGCTGCTTCAAGTAGTTTGTTGTTGCTGTTTTCCTTTTAGAATTTGCCAGAAAGGGAAGTTTCAATATTTCCCCTATGTGCAAACGGTGGAATTCTTAATGGATTTAAAGGCAACTTCTCTGCAAACCTCAGGACTGACTCTTGGGACATTTCCAAAATACCAGATGCACTTTTTAAAACAGAGGGGTTTTTGAAGTGTATGTTTAATAAATCCTGCACTGGAAGGCTAAAAGTCCCTAAGTATTTCTGAGCAAATGGTGGAATGGCCAAGATATTGCACCCTTTATTTCTTTGCAAATATATGCAAACTGTTTTCCAGGATTTAAATATGGAGAGAACAGCCAAGACACAGCTTTGGACAGCAGGCAAATGTGGAGTTACAGGCATTAGCTCTGGTGGTTACACACCATGTAGCATTTGTTTGACTTCTCCAGAAATGATGAGCTCTTGTGGCTATGTCTTTGAAAAGAACCTACTGTGGTAGGTAAGGTGTCTCAAACATGCGCACTGCAAACCTTTAAGGAAGGAGTAACAAAAGTTACAAATGTGAACAAAAGCCGTGAATTGTCTCGTTACTGAGGTTAAAATCTGCCAGTAGTATCTGTACTTGGAAAATGTAATGCAAAGAAGTTGCTGAGTTTCAAGAGAGAGTCACATGCAGATGAAAAATGGGGTTTTATTTCTTTCTGTCTTTTTGCTTTTCAAAGGGGATTTTCTAGGGAGGGAAATGAATTTGTAAAAGGTTAGGCATGAAGTAAACTGTAACTGCGCTCACAACTCTTTCAGTAACCTAGTATTTGTATTTTATAAACCCAGTCTTGTTCTGGAGTCTCTCTCATTTATGAAAATGCTGATCATACAAATTCTTAAATCAAGGGACTTTCCACTCCTTCCCTTCATGCTCTGAATATGAGGCAATGGTATGAAGCAGCTTCTGCATCTGAGGGCAAGCAGCTGAGCTGGTGGGAAGGCAGCACCCTTTTAAAAATGTATTTGACATGAGCTGGGCTGAGGGATCTAGTTTTATCAGCAGCTAAAGTGATCTTCGATTGCATAAGCAAAAGAGTGGTCAGGTATTTTCCTTCTTATGTGACATTAGTGTCAACCTTTGGATAACAGGTCCACATCTGGTATCTCTTTTAAAAATGGAAAGGATAGTTCAAGTTTCTAAAACACCTTCAAATCTAAAAACCTCACCTCAGCAACCACACAATAAACAGGTGGTTTCAAAGCAGAATTAAAACTTGGACCCAATGATCTAGAAATGAATTGTTTACCTAAGCAAAACAATGGCTGAAAGTGTTTCTGAGATCTCAGTCAGTCACTTTATTTAAACATGGTTGTAGAGAAAGAGGAAATGCAACTTGCTTAGGAAGTTCAAGATGCCATCAGTACTGGAAAATATCCTATTAATACAAACACCTTTAAAACAAAAGAAGATCCGATATCCCATGTCTATATCAAGGCATAAGGAGATGTACAGTATTGACATTCAGTTTGGCCAGTTTTCTTGAAGTCTGAAAGATGAGTATGCAGACTTTTTTTTACCTGAACTGCTTTGGGACGTATGTCAAAGAGCTTCACAGTACCTACAAATAAGGTCATTTGTTTAGGTTTTTTTTTAAACAACACACATTCTTTTTTTAATCGGTATTTCTAAGCTATAATATTTGGTTCATTTCCTAAATCATTCAGCTACACACCTTTGTGGAATTTGAATGTTGTAAATTAACCAAGGCATTGGCTTTAGGATTACTTAAGAAGACAGTTTAATTTTTTTTGTACCTTTCAGCTTGTGATTGAACAGTAAATATCAGTTTGCTTTGCTGGTCACAGCGTTTATTGGTCGGGTCTCTCTTTGCCTGTAATCCACATGTCTGAAGGTGGATTTATTTGGAAGTTACTGTCGTTCATATCATTTCACAGGGGAGAAGGAAGGATGTGGACTTGGCTTCCAGGGAACAGGCAACTTTTGCATCTACACTGAATGTGTCTGGATAAGCAACCACCTCGTGTGCCTTTTCTGTTCTGTGTTGGTATAGATCCATGGAGAACTGTATGCACAGCAGGGAGGTTGGCCTCAATTCCAAAAAGAGAAACTCCAGGATGGAATTGTCCTTGATGCCTTTCATTTGATCTCTTATTACCCCCTACCTGTATCCTAAGATAGGAAGGGTGCTGTAAAAATTCACTTCTATATCGAGCCTCTCTGTTCTGGTCAATCACAAATGTATACCTGTCATGTTTTCAAAATAAGAAGAGACTTAAAGATAATACACAGGTGTTTGGGTGTTCTTGTTGGGATGTTTTTAATGCCACCCTCTTGTAGCTGTGTGGATAGGATGTAATTCTCAGATCCTGAAAACCATTAACAGCTCCAGGTCTTACCATGGCTTACTGTAGACCTTCTAACATGGCATGGAATTTTTCAGTCAGATTATCTAATTTTGGGGGTGGTTTTGTGAGCTTTTTCAGTTTGTTAAATGTTGGAAGTGGAGAGGACTGCTTAGTTTACATTCTTTGGGAAACACCTGAAAATACTGGAGAGCTTGTCTCGCTCCTGCAGTTTGCAGAGAGCTGGAACTAGCAGAGCATCTCTCTTTTCTGTGTGTAATCCTTAGCAGATCCTTCACCTGCCATGCAGAGCACAGACAGTACGTTTCCTGCCTGCTTGTGCTATGGTGTGTGTGATGCCGAGAGGTGCAACTCACCAGTACAACTTGCTTGAGCTGTTCCCTGTTGGTGTGCACAGCTGTGCCCGCGTGGGACTGACCCTGGGATTCCTGCATTGAATAGAATTCAAGCTCTAAACCTTCCAGTTTTCTAACTGATATTAGTTGCACGTGCTTTGGGTTATTCACAGAAGCTTAAGTTGAACTGATTTTACTTTTTCTGCTTTGTTTCATAAAAAGAAGTAAACTTTCTGAAGAAGCCATATTTTTTGGATGAATGATTTTTGCTTTTCCTGTCATTTTTTGTGGCAGTCCATTGCGTAAGACAGCACAGTCAGATTACTTGTCTCCCCTCCTTACTGCATATTCTGTACTGCGTGTTTTCTAAAATGAGATCTCTTTTGGAGTATTTCAGTAGAGAAGACAAATGAAATTTGCGTTTTAGATGGTGCAGAAAGTGTTTTTTAAAATAAATGCTTTTCATAATTCCTTTCATTCCGTTTTCCATGTTTGGTAACTGAAGACAGTTAACTGCCTGCCAGGTTTACACACCAGAGAGGTATTTTTACAAAATAATTACTCGTTCTCTGAAATGTGCAACTGCTGCTCACTTGAAGTTGATTGTTGGATCTGAGATGTTGAAGACAGATGTGCACACTCGCTGGCATGGAACCGTGGGCACACAGGCCTGTGCAGAGCAGTGCAGACATTCAGGGAGTTTGTTCAGCTTTTTCTGTGTTGCTTGCACACAGGTGCAGAGTTGTTGTGTGGTGATGCCACGTCCCTCTCCCAGCTCTCTGTTTGACGCTCCTGCGCTGTGGTTGTCAGCTGAGAGCAGGTTTGGTGTGTTGCTGCTCCACCAGTGATGCTGATCAGCTCTGCTCAGCACTTAAACCTTTACGTTGCTTCATTTTCACCAGAGCGCCTTACAGTAACTTACACAGGTTTAGCCCTATAGCCTTAATTCTGTGTGGAATGTGGAGAACACTGAATTATTTTTCTATATAAGAAGGAAGTGAACTCCAATTGCTTAGTTCAAGCATTAAAGCATTCCTTGTGCGTCAAGACTTGGCTTACTCAAGCCTCGTCATAAAAAATAAATGCAGCTACCAAAAAGTTCCTTCTGATTAACCTCACTGCTTTGTTTGTATTGAGCCTGTCGTTATTTGGTTTGATTTTACATGACTGATGTTGCTGACGTTGCATTTATTTCTGTTTCTTTCTGTTACCCTTTAGGTGCGACATTTAAAATGTTAAAGGCAGTTCTAAAAAAGAGCCGAGAGGGTGGAAAAGGGAACAAGAAAGACTCAGGTATGACTATTAATAAAACATTTTATCATGGGGATGAGTTGTGCGTGGTGTATCCAGCAATCAAATGTATTCTGTCGGGGCAGTGGGTGAGCCCTGTTGCTGAGGCTGGCTGCAGGGGGCTGTGTCGCAGCAAGCCCTCCCTCCCCTCCGCTTTGCCCAGAGCGCTGGGATGCGGAGCGGGAGCAGCAGGGCAGCAGCTCCCGGAAGATGCATCCCCTGCGCTCCTTCCTGAGCTGCTGCCGGCAGGAGCAGCTGCGAGCAGTTTGTTCATGGTTCTTGCCAAGGAGAGCAGTCTGTGTGTATTGTCCTGCCAGCTTAAACATGGCCCAAGGCCAGAGGTTCAGCACCCTGAACTATAGAAATATAATTCAAACTACTTATTCAATTATATTACTGAAAAAAAAAAACCCCCTTTGTGAATTATGGGCAATAGAATTTTCATTGTTCATGTATTTAGAACAAAATTTACTGAAAGTAAACTTAGTAAATAGTTTTTAAGTTGGTTGTCAAACTTCTGTTATGTCCTAGATTTTGCTTTAACTACAGAGATTTATTTGAAGGTAAAATTTGCCATCAACAAGTTTTACTTTTACGAAAAATAAAGCTTTTTTGGCTATTAACTCATACATTTAGTAGGCTGCTATTTTTCTGTATTGCCTTGTAGAAAAAGGGGCAAATAATAACTCTGGTTGGTGTTTTTGAGAGCAAAGAAGGAGCAGCAGTGTCCTTTGAGAAGGAGTGATAGTGACAGAAGTGCGGGTGCTGGTGGCCGAGTGTTAAACCTGCCAGCTCTGTGCAGGTCCTGCTGGAGTCTGCTGCGATGGCTGGAAAGCTGATGGACCTGAGTGGCAGTTACCTTTTCTTCATGGTTAAAAATCTGACTTAAAACTAGCAATGCAGACAAATCCATGTGGTTTTCTGATGAGTTAGATTCTAAATGATCTACAATTGAATTTATGCTCTGTAGCAACACAGATTTATTGCTCACAGAATTTAAAACAATGTAAAATCAACTATTCCTTACCATACTGAGCACAGATGAGGTGTGTAAGAGAGGCTACCACATCCACATTTGTGAGAACCTTTACAGTCCTATTTTCTCTGACAAGCAAGTTAAGTACTTGTCTTGCATTGCAGCTTTTGAAATTACACCGGGCCCTACAAGGGGGAGGATGTTTTAGGTGTTCTTTGTGAAAAGCAGTTGTGTGTTCATCTGGCAGGTGACGTGTTCTTCAGGGAATTCTTGTGGTCTTCTGAAGTTTGGTCTTTATCGAGGCTTCTTTCTAAGGGACTGAATGATGAGAGCTGTCCTGAAAAGAAAAAACAACATTGATGCTAGATCAAAGATGCACAGAAGTGATCACAGAGCAAGACAAAAGACATCCTGTTAATTTTGTGTGTACTGCTGGCCTGAAGTTACCAGCTGGAGTTGTTTAAACATAGTGGGCTAAAGATTCCTGTGGTGAGGCTTTAATTGCTACATTTCTCTCTAAAATACTAGATGGAAATTGGTTTAAGCTCAAAAGAAAAATAAGACTGCTTGGAACAGATCTTTGAGTAGGCTTTGATTAAAATCTGAAGCTTGGAGCTTTTCCTTTAGGTCAGAAAACACGTATTTTTTATTTTAGGATCTCATCTGCCTGGATTAACATGTGCAAAAGAATTTTGGGACTTTCTGCCTTTGTTTTTACAAATATAATGCTGTTGTATTCCTGAACACCAAGGGGTGTGTTATTGTGGAAGAGGTTTTTTGGGGGGTTTTTTTTTGGGTTTTTTGTTTCGTTTTTTAAGCAAAGCTCTAGAGTTTCATGTATGTGTTGAATGTTACGAAGGCCAAGCATTGGGAAAAAGTGGTGAATGGTGCCTGGCTGGTGAAACCTAGAATAGGGAGGAGTGCAGGAGCCTCTTTTAAAAAGGAAATGATTCCTTTATACAAGTGGATTCATGAGATTTTGGCCCTTCTTGTGTTTGAAGATGTTGAAGTTTGAAAAGTGTGCATTGCACTCTATGTTATAACCACGACTTCCTGTAAGCTTGTGTTCAGTTCGATAGTATTCTCTTCCATTCCAAAGGACCTTCCAGTTCTTTCAGCTGTAAGGCGCTTCTCAGCTTTTAAAGAAGATACGGAGCAAGGCAAAGAACATTGGTCTTTGAAGAGCTTATATTTTGCTCAGTCCTCTCACTGGCCCTTAAACTCCAAACAATGACAAATGGAAATTCTTTTGGTTGTCCTATTTCATGGTCCTTCAGGTCCTTGATAACAACAGCTGAGAGAGTGAAAATGCATGCTAATGATGGAAGCTGGCTTGAAAGACAGTTCATGTAGAAACTTTCATCCCTCTAGCCCCCATTTAGGACAGTAATGCAGTAGTGAATTCAGATGCTTCTCTCAGCTTCCTGGGCACATAGATTTGATTTTTTTTGCTGATGAAGTTTTGAAAAAGATTTGAGGCTTTTAATCACTTCAGAATGCAGCAGAAAGTAGATCATAGATTCATAGAACGGTAAGGTTGGAAGGGACCTTTAGAGATCATTCAGTCCAACCTCACTGCAGAAGCAGGGTCACCTAGATTAGGTCACACAGGAACGTGTCCAGGCAGGTCTTGAAGACCTCCAAGGAAGGAGGCACTCTCAGGAGTGCCAAACTGAACCCGATTAGGAAGACTTCTGACATCTCTTTTGCATACATACCCAGTTCAGGAATAATGCTGAACAGCTAGAAGGTAAAATATTCAACTGCTGTAGCTGTTTCAGAATTGACTGTATGAATGTGTGTGCAACCTTCTGCTAAGGTGTGTGCGTGAATCTGTCTGTTGGGATGTGAAATAGGAGAGATGCTGAGGCGCTGAATTGTGGCTGAGGAGCTCTGTCTCGATCACTTGTTCTTGTTTCACTGTAACTGAAGTCAAATTGGAGGAGATTTCAGCTAAACTGCAATAGCTGATTCTTAAAGTGAAGTAGCCCCTGTTGCCCCATGGGTTTACTTGTGCATAAAAGGAATGCCTGGAAGTCTGTGTAATTCAAATCTGAGTGGGATGATTCCTGTTTTGCTGAATAGAACTTCCTGTTTGTGCATTAACTGTATCTTATTGATTTTACATCTGTGAGCCTAGAGGAACCAGTGCAAACAGGCACGGTTGGGGTTTTTTCCTAGACTGAAGGCACAACTGTAAAAGAGTTGAACAAAAATTAAGAACAGAAATTAAGACTGTTGTTTGGAGGGGTTTGAAACAGCTCGTATGGATTTTAGTGGCAGAGTTTCCTCGTCTGCCCCTACACAAGGATTGAAGATGCACATAACATTTTTGAAACCTAGCTTCAGAGTATGTGAATTACGTACATAATTGTTAACAGCTTTTTAAATTCAGGGTTATTTTTGCGAGAATTAGTGTTGATGCTTTCGAGAGAGACTAAAATGCTGTGCTAAAGACTGGTAGAGGGTCTTTTATAGAAATAACTTTTGCCTTCATCAGGTTGAAGCCTCCAGTGCTCCAGTAGCAGTATGCTAGTGACACACAGTTGGACTCAGATCCTGCAGTTGCTTCAGTGATAAGTCTTCCTTTTGGAGTTGTTTTATTAAAATGGGTTTATTTAGATGTGGCTGAGAGTCACTGATAGGTAGATGGCTGTTGTAGGATTAGGTGAACTAAAGCAAAATTCGTGTGTTTAAACATGCACATAGGTAATTACAGGTGCAAATGTACATGAGCATAGATGCAAAGGGAGCAGTGTTGTCAGCAGGTTTATGCATAGAACAACCTCTCAAAATCAAGCTTACTTCTAAATGTGGCTTTGAAGAAAAGGTAGTTGCTATCATATTCAGGTAAACTGATTTACCAAAGGAACAGAATTCCAGACAAACCATTTTTTTGACCCAGGCATACAACTTTTGCTGCATCCATTCAGCCTGGAGAAGAGGAGGCTGAGGGGAGACACGAGCACTCTCTGAAACTCCCTGACAGGAGGCTGCAGTGAGCTGGGGTCAGTCTCTTCTCCCCTGTAACGAGTGACAGGAATAGAGGAAACAACCTCAAGTTGTGCCAGGGGAGATTGAGATTGGAGACAGGGATGAGTTTTTTCACCAAGAGGGTTGTCAACAATTGGGAGGTAGGGGAGTCACCATCCCAGGAGATAATACAAAGGTGCACAGATGAGGCACTGAGGGATATGGTTTAGTGATGGGCTTGGTGGTGTAGGGTGAGTGGTTGGACTTGATGATCTTAAAGGTCTTTCCCTGCTGTAATGATTCTGAGTTGATTTTTGTTTTGTTGCCTCCCTGCTTCCATTAAAGTGATATACATACTTGTAAAGGACAGAACTCAAGGGGAAAAGAACCACAGTTTGAACCTGTCACATTAAAGTAACAGAAAACTATTTTGTTTGGAACAAAGCAGGAAGAGGGCAAACAGAAATATTGAATTGTTATGTCCTGGAAAGTTACACTTCCAGCTTCCCTTTGTTTCCTAAGGTTTATCACTCACTTTCAGACACAAAGTAAAAAAATTGGTATTTTATCTTCTTTATCAGGTTATTATCATCAAACAAATATGATATTTTTAAACTCTGGAAGACTTTCCAAGTCCTTTAGATACTGCTTAGAAGATATCTTTCTAGTAAGAAGTGGCAGACTTAGACTGGGAGTCTGTCCTTACAACTGAAGCTTAGGGCACACATTTTCTTTCCTTATTGTTTGTCTTTTTCCCTTTATTTTGTTAATGGCTTTTATTTTCTAGATGTAAGATAACCTCATCTCTTTGTCTTTATTTCTGCCCTGTTTTATTGTAAACTACCTTGGAACTTTCTGCTCTCTTCTGTGTTGTTTTCGTAGCTGATTGTGGATTGTATGTTTCCTAGTTTCTTTCCTGGATGTTTCTGTAGCCATTGGGAGGTTCTCTGCCTTCTGGTTTCTCCTGGAAAGAGCTGACCCTTTTTTTTTTTTTTTTTTTAAGTATAGCCCAGAAACATCCGATCTTAGTGTTACAATTCAAAAAATCTGAACCAGAATACTGTTGTTCGACTCAAGTTCTACAGGGTTGTGTGTCCATGATTAGGTGGCAGTAAAAGGAATATGCATAATAAGCTTCAGAACATGAACAAAACATTTTAAATTATTAATTATTACTTTAAATTTAGTAGAAAGTCTACACAGGTACTCTTTCTTAAATGCTTTAAAATGCTTGAGAGAGATAATTTGTATGACTATTTGCTGTTGGTTTTGTATGTTGCCAGCTGCTTTGCAGTGTATAGTTAACGTTCCTTTATTTACCCTAAAGCCAGTGACTTGCCTGCATTCTGGGAATCTGCATTTTTGTTTTACTTACTGAGCAAAAGACCATTCAATATAAAAATATTTAGAATGTATTTCCACTTAAAAAGAAGAGAGTGTGTGGTTCTGTGAAAAGAAAATCCCATATATTAAATTTCCACAGAGCATGCTCAGTTATTTTTGATAGTTTTTTAGTAGCGTGAGCATTGTCAGTCTGTTGACCCGATATCAGGCCTGAGAGAACACGAATAATGGAAGTATTGTGCTTAGGTTGCAGTATTCATCCTGCACTAAACCCCATCAGAAGTTTAATGCCAAATGTAGCCCACTTCATGCATGAAAACTTCGTTGGTTTCAGTAGAAATTATTGTGGTAAGTAGCTGGGACTTTTAGGTTTTCCAGCTTAAAGGCTTGATAGATATTCATGTAATGCTCAAATAACAAGGGACATTTGTTGTCAACAAAGAGAAGATTTAGAATGTAATACTATAGTGCTTTAAAGGTAGAGAATCTGTAGAAATGAGATCAATGTTTTTGATACCTTTTAATTCATCATCCATAAACCAAAGAACTTATGTATTTCTGTGCATCATCCTGTCAGTGATTGTCTTCATATTCAGATTTCTTAAATTTGGGCTACAAAAAAGTTCCGCATTAATAAATCTTGCTTGGATCTTGTTTGGTTCTCCTGTAGATTAGAATTAAGTCTCAAAAGAGTATTGTAACAAATTTAGTTTCCTTTGTTTTTTCTTCTTATTGTCTTCCAATATCTTTGACCTAGATGTGAGTGTACAAGTTTTTGAATGTTAGGATGGAACAGATGCTTTTATTTCTGCATTATGCTCTATTGTAGACTGGCAGTCTCTTAATTAATTTGGTTGTATGCCTTGCTCTCTATCAGCATTTTATACTGAACAAGTTGGATGGAATCTGTGAATTTTAATTTCTTCCTTCTTTACATATGATCAGATACAATTAAGAAGTAGAGATTATAGTCAGTGTTCTCTTGGAAAATTAAAATGGTTTTCTCTCTCTCTTTCCACTGTTCAAGCCTGATGTGCACCACAGCACTGATACATATAAATGTGCTTAAATTCACTGACACCTTTTCTTTTTTTACTAATAGCAAGTAAATTGGGTAAATACTTTAAAATAGAAGTGGCTGTGCAGGAAGGCCTAGTGCTTTATTAAGACCTGCTGCTTAATCATTATTTTAAAATGAAGTGCTTTGGCATTATTTCCTTGTAGCAGCAAAGGTTCATCTCTCAGCTGAACTCGTTTAGTTAAATGTGTTTTGAACCTCACTTTCTTTGCATTACATCTCATTAAACACTTCTATGTAACTTATATACATCTAATTAAGCTGGCGGCATCAAAAGCTTCAGGTGCTCTTCTGGCAAATTGTAAGGTTTGAAATCATTAAATAAATAGTTTGCATTTTAAACTTAAATGTGCAAATTCGATTGGCTTTTTCTGTCCAAACTCTCTGTCATGTCAGACTTCGAATTTTAAGTGCAAAGGGACTTTGTGGTGCAGAGAGCACACAGCCACTAGTTGGGACATTGAACTTGTGCTGGAATGCTTTCAAGCTTCAGTTTTACTTTTTGTTCTTAGTCTAAAATATCTTGCAACAGAAGCAGCATTGTTTCATGCTTAAAATATGGATCTGCTGCTTACTATTCTGTGTTGCTTTGCCCGCTTTCCATGGCTGCTGACCGTTATTCTAGAGTCTAAACTCCTTTTTTTGCTGAGCAGTGAATAGTTAATGTGGTGGATGACTCTTCCCAGAAGCAAATTCCAGTGATATATCCCATGTATGTATAAACAAAACAAAACAAAAAATCGTGCCCTTGAAACACATAAATAGAAATTACTTCCATGGTCCCTCATAACCTCTGGTTATCACTGCTTTTAAAAACTGGTTGTTTTTTTTAAGTAAGCACTACATGAGAACATTAGTATTTTGTGTACTGAAAAAAGTAATCCTGAGTTCAGAAACAAATGCCAGAAAGCGAGCAAGTAATGTCAAGTACCAGCATAGCTGGCAAAGATTGTCCATTTGGAGCTTTTATTCTTGTCTTTGCTTGGTTTGTTTCTCGCTCAATGCACATCACTGCTTCTGCTACTCGGGATGTAATGAGTTTTCTTCCGATTCCAGCCTAATTTCTCATCTTTTCTGGTCTCTCCAGAGTCTCCAGAGCAAAGGAATTAAATGTTGATCTTCCCTAATGCATGTATTTTATGACAGAAGGCTGGTTGAACTCCTTCACTTGTCATCAGTTCATCTCCTGGGAAGTGTTGGTAGTGGGTGGTTACCTAGTCTGAACTAGAATGACCTGGTCACTTGTCTCCTTTCTTGATTGTCTTAGTGAATTGGTCTTTGTATGTAAAAGAACACACATGTAAGCATTTCAATTTTAGAAGACATAGATCCTTTAAAGGGCAATTATCATTGTTTTGCAGTTAAGATAAAGCACCTCATACACAGTCTCTAAAGTGTGCGAGACTTCTGCCTACAGCTGCTTGTCAGTTGAAAAACAGGGTGGAAATAGAACAAAAAAGAAAACTGTTTGCCACCTGCCCTTTAGGTATTTATCAGCACTGACGAGGTCCCCCCTCAGCCTTCTCTTCTCCAGAATGAACAGCTCCAGGGCCTGCAGCCTTTCCTCCTCACACACATGTTCCAGTCCCCTCAGCATCTTGGTGTCCCTGCACTGACCTCTCTCCAGCAGTTCCCTGTCTCTCCTGAGCTGGGGAGCCCAGAACTGGGCAGAGCACTCCAGATGTGGTCTCACCAGGGCAGAGGGGTAAATAACTTCCTTTGACCTGCTGGCCACGTTCTTCCTGATTCTTTGTTTTTTCCACTCTTAATTTCCTTCTGAACTTGTCCATAAGGTCTCATATTGTCTTAGCATTTGTTAGGATGAACCACATCCTGCCAAAGCAGAATGAAGTTTAGTTAGAGTGTCAGTGGCAATATGCAAGCACGTCTGATCTCTGGGTATTCCCGTTTGCAGAGATGGTCTGTCTTTTCTTAGTGCTGTGTGTCATGTGGAGTGCTGCAGGTTATAACTTGTGCTTTTCTTGAAAACTCAGCACTCACCACAGGGTTATTAAGAGGGCACTTGGTGTGAGGAGAACAGAAGCCTCATGTAAAGCAGCTAACAAAACAACCCAGCAGTAGTTGTTGTTACGATCTTCTACATGCTCCTGGTGTGAACGTAATTTAATTCCATCTAAACTCAGACCATTATGCTTGTGCTAAAGTAACAAAGACATTGTACCTCTTAAGCTGAGCTTTTAAGCTTTTACTAGTAAAGATTCTCTAAAGAGCTCAACAAGAGTTTTGGTGGTGGCTGTATGTGCAGAATTGACAGCAGTTACCCAGGACTGTGGAGGTTCTTCAGCCTCCCTGAGCAACCTTTTTCACTGCTCTACCACCCTCACAGCTTTTGGCAACAGTGGCTGACGGATTTAGGGATTCCTCTAGTCCAATAGGAATGTCAGGACTGTTTGCACACAGAATAATTGTGTGTAAAGTGGGACTGAGACAGCCCCCAGGTTTAATGCTTGCTGTGTTCTGTTCTGCAGAGAGTACTCGTTTTTTCTTCTTCAGCAGCAGGATCTTGTAGTGTTGACTCTTTTTTCTAAGCATCTTAAGCAGAACTGTGGCATTTAAGATTTTTTTCTGCTATAGCACAATTTTATATCAGATACATTATTAAAGTGAGTTGAGTCTTTTATTTCACTTTAGTAGATAGACAGTTTTGTCCTTTTCTTCCTAAACCTATCACAGAAATACCTACTGAGAGAGGTCTGTGGAACATTGTTCTCCTGTCATTGTCAACATTCAGACTTAAGCAGTCTACGTTGTTATTGTTTTAGCTTTCACTGTTTTGCAGGTGGCAGTACTATTCCTTCATGTTAAAATAATGTGAATTCCAGCATCTACACCAAATGCCAGTTCACACTTCCTTTAACACAGGAGTTAGCATTTTTCTGTTTCTTAAGCAACTTACACTGAATGAGGAATCAGATGTGTTTTATTATGTTAAATACTGACTACACACTGGAAAGGTTTTAATTTTCATTACCTTCTTAAAGATCTCTTTTAGGATGTTAGGCTGTACCAAATAATTACTTTAGTCAGCCATCCTTGCATCTTTTTGTATCTTAAAAATCTAGTTTGTTTATCAGGTTATGCCTTTCAGTTGCATCCCTAGGTGCAACTAACCTGGGATTTGATTTCCATTCTCAAAGGTTTTTGTGTGTGGTTTTTAAAGCTATTGTTTCCATGGTTACTTTGACCACTGAATAAGAACTCTGTTGTTGATTGATGCTTATGAAACGTTTTTGTCCAGAAGTTACTTTACTTGGCAGTGGAACAGGTACAACTTGGGAGCTTTTAAAATAAGAAAGTGGGATTTCACAGGACCTTTCCTTATGTTTTAGTTTAAAAACTTATCTTCCTCCCATTCCAGAACTGATATTTCTCTAGTTGACATTGGGATAGAGACCAAGAAATGCAATTACTGGAACAGTATTTGGAGGGCTGTGGTATATGAGGTGCTCTTCTTTCCCTGTTTTTTATGTTTTTTGAAGTCACAAATGTGGGAGTGGTCTGTTAGCTAATGCCACATTCAGTTAATAATTAGAAAGGTCCTGGAGAAGCTAGTATGCAGCTTCTGCTTCGTTGGAACAACTTGTGTCTAATAGCTGTCTGCTGTTCCGTAGTATCCTAACCATTTTTCATCTATAACACGTTTTTTTTTTTCTACTTCAGTAGGAAACACAACTGTTTAAACATGTTCCACTATGACTGAGGATATGATGTCTTCTAGGTTGAAGCTAATATGGTTTGGTGTTTTCAGGATGTGATATGTTTTTTTTTCTAAGTAGCTATTGTATCTTAACAGCATGGGTCTGTGCATGACAATAAGCAAAAACCTGTTGTAAAATTAGGAAAATAAGTGATTGAAAAGGAGCATTTCTGTGGTACGTGTTTTACAATTCTCTTTTTTACCGTCATACTGCAGTTAGATTCCAAGTCCTGAGAGCCCAGCCTTTCCACCTCTCCCACAGTATCCGAGGTGCTGTCAGAAAAATGTGAGAAAAATCAGAGACCTGCTGTAACAAAAAGATAAATAAAATATCAGAGTAGTACTGAACTATAGTGGTATAGATATGTTGCAGTTTATCTATCTTTCAGGTTACTGTCAGGACCAAATAATCCAAACTTACTGATTGGAGTCAGGCCAGCATTATATTTGGTTCCATCCAGCTCTCTTCCGTGCTGTAATGTTTCATATGCAAGAGAGAAGGATAAATTAAAAATAATTCAAAATCAAGAAGCCTACTGAGAAGACAATGGATTAAGCACTGATTGTGTCACAGTAAAAGGGAAATTAGAAATTAGGGAATGGTAGATGGACTTAATAACTCTGAAGGGGGAGGAGGTAATCTTTGTTTGCTGTTCTCATATGTCTTGCACCCCCTCCCTGGCATTCCCGCTGGAATACATACACACACAAACTCCAAATTACAACCTTGGCAAGGTATCTAGTGAAAATGCCAGTATTTTCTACTTGTAGTCAGATGCTTTACTGTGCTACTTCCTTGCTCTTACTTACATTCAAAGATAAAAATGGAATGTCACAACAGGCTTCTCTGAGCCACCTTCAGTGATTTCTGAAGCAAAACTCACGTGTGCTGTAATGCATAGTGAATAATAATATGCCTAATGTTAAATCTGTGTTTAAAAACAGCAAAAGGTGAATTTCTAAAAGAACAAAGAAAGAAAATCCTTAGCCCCTTGGTTTACACCAAAAGTGAATGGGAAGCTTGCTGAAGCACTGAAGCCACTTTTCTCTTTCCCAGGATTTTAAACCAATAGTTATACTCCTATAATAGTTGCAATGGCATTCAAAAAAGAATATAGAGATACAGTTACTTAGTTTTTAATTTCCATCTTGACTAGTTGGAACTAGAGTTGTTGCCCTAAAATGATTGTCTGTCGCTATGAATTTTGTTTGAACAGAGAGGAGAAATATTAGAAAATGGTAGTTCAGTTGGCTTCAAAAGAAGGAGAGAGTAAATTTTACAGTTAGGAAATGTGAAGAAAAGTTTTAATCCATCATAGCATTCTTCAAGGTCATTTATCCTACATAGCCCTCATGTAGTTCCAGTGAAGAAAAAAAAAAGTATGACCAGAAAAAAAACCCAATAATCTTAAATACCTTCACCTTTGGAAACAGGGAATTAGACTTTAACATTCAGACATGCTTGGTTTTCATATCTTCCATACTTGTAAAAAAAGGTAGCAGTAGTGCCACTGACAAAAATATTTTTACTTTTCTCAAAGGTTTAGGTTTGTTTTTTTCCTTCTGACACAGTATGAGAGTTCATTCTCTTCGGTTAATGCCTGTAGCAGAATGTGGTAGGAGAACAGTTAAAACTTGGAGGCAACAATTGATGACAGCACAGTGAATGAGAAATGTGAATCTTGTAGAGCCACGTTTTATCTGACTTGTTCCTTACTGTAAGAACATAAAGCTGGTGTGAAGGATTCACATTTGGGAAGATATTCTTCATTGTTTGTCTTGTCTTCTAGTTGCACTTTGTGTTCCAGTACTGCAGCCATGCTGCTTGTTGCACATGGACCAAACAGAAGTGTTCTGGCATTCTCATTTATCTTTGCATTAGTTTTGGTTTACTGTTTTTTATCTTTGGTTGTACCAGTTTGATTTCAACAGCAGTGCAAATAAATTATTGAGCAATACCCTGATTTGTATATTAAAAAGAAGCTGTAGTCAGTTGTTAACCTTTGTTTTTCAGCTCTGTTTCTGTCATCTGACTAGGAAAACCCACTTCCAACATGCATTTCTACTGTCTTTGAGTCATTGCTGTGAGAAATATGTTTTTCTGTTGTTTTGAAAATACAGTCTCAACTTAGCTGAAACGACATTTCCTGCATCAGCAAGAGATTCCTCTGTTTTGAGTGTGTTTCCCTGTTTTCTTGTGACACTTAGTATGTTGTGGACCAAGCGTTTGGGTATTCCTTAGATAAGAAAATCAGTTACTGTCAAATCGCAGATAACTGAACCTCATGGTTTTAAAACAGAAGAATAAAGCAGAGACTGGCCATGAGTATACCTTTTAGTTGATCCACTTTTTAACTGAGTGTAAGAGGTCATCCAACCACATTTCTTCTTGAACTAGTTCAGTAAGCAGTATTTGCAGATAGTCTTGATTTTGGATATCACAGTGATCCTAAAACACCTTTTCAACTGTAAAAATACTTTTATCTTAATAGCAAACTTGGGTTTATCTCTTAAGGATGAGATCCAAAAAGTGAGACTTTTCTTCCCTCTTGTTGTCTTTATTACAGTAAAATAAAATGTTGCTTAGTTGTGTATTTAAGTTTTTCTGGTGGTTTTCTGGGTTCTGCAGTGTTGGGTGCACAGTAAGACAAGCCGTACTGAATTGCTGCTGGGAAATAAGTTTTCCTCTGTTAAATACTTGTATTTAAATTCAACTCTGTGCTTTTTATTTCTGTATATCACATAACGGGTGACAAAAGTGTTATTTTTAGCAGGTGACTCCTGCCCAGAGAATGCATTGCAGGTTATGGCAACATCTGGCCAGAGCGTGGATTTTCCCATTGGCAATCAGCCAGTCTCTGAGGACACTTACAGAATGAACTTGGCTAAAGGAGTCTCAATGTCGCTGCCATCTTCACCTTTGCTGCCACGCCAGTCCTATTTGGTGCAGTCAAGATCAAACAAAAAGTCTCCAGGTAAAATGAAACTCACGAGCAACGAAAACCTTGGTAGCACTTTAACCAGCTCTGGTGCACTCTATATAAAAGTAACATCATGTGTAAAATCATGTTAACCTGTTGGGATAAGAACAGGAGCAGTGAAAGCTTTCTGCATGTTTGCAGGGAAAGAGATGATTGATGATTAAATAGAATATATTATTTCACGTGGCAGAGGTCTCTTCTAATGGCCATTGCAAATACCTGCACTGAAGTGTCTGAATGTGTTTAAATGTGATTATTTACAATTAGTGTATCAATTCAGTGGAAGAGAGCTGCAACAACCTTTGTTTGTTTATGTGTTAGTGATTGTAAAGAGTGAATATTGTTTGTGGTTTTTGCAGTTTGTTTATTTGACTTGTTAATACCTTCATGTCTGCAGACACAAATAAATTGCAGCTGAAGCTGTAACAAGAGTTTGTCAGTTTTCAGCAGTTGTGTCCTTAGTAATGACCACATACTTATGTGTGAGCCTTGCTAAATAAGGTGCTCTATCTGGTTCCCTTTTTATCAGCATTCTCTACATGTAAATCATTCCAACGTGCTGGCATCACTTGGGTTCGCTCAGGTCAGAGCTTGAGTGTCAGGTGAAATTATCCATATTCCTGTTACTTGTGGGGACACTTAGTGGTTTTGAGGATCTTTGATGTAAAGTTCACCAGGTCCAGGAACACAGAGTGTCAAAAGTTGGATTTTGTCAGCACTGAGAAATGTCTTGGTTGATGACCCACATCACATAAAATTGATAAAAAATGAGTTGCCATAGGCTAGTAAATACAACTTGTCAAAAGTATCCTTCATTAAGTTGCCTATCAGTATTTATTTTTTCCTTTCAAAATGTAAGAATAATTTCATTTCATGTTTAAATAATTTGGGTTGTTTTTGACAGCTCTCATAAAAATTTTGAGGCACTGAATGGTATGTAGTGGTTTTGTCTCTAACTACAATTAATTTCTGTGCTAAACAGCTTGAAAAGATAGATTGACATCCTTCTAATGGAGAAAGAAACAGGATTTTTGCCAAAGCCTTAGGGAAGGTCAGCACCTAACTGTTAGTTTTGTTACTGTTGGGAAAACTGAACTGCACTCTAGGTACATTTGAGATAACAACTTTCTGATCTCACCGCTCCATGCTTTAATTTAGTGACGTGCATTCTTCCAAGTAGAGTATAGGCTGCTGTTTCTCTTACAGAAAATATGTTGCAGTTGATACATTTTGAGTGAAAAGACGTTTTCGTGGTGACTTCAGAGTCATTCCACTGTGATACGTAGCCAAAGAAAAAGCTGTCTAAAAATGATGAAGTCCTGTGAGTGTACTGGCATATTTGTCCTATTATTTTGGACAGATACCTAGCCAGGTGATGAGACTACTGTAAACATTGTGTTATTCCTTTGACTTTCAACAAACTATAGCTGATGGAAGGTGATTTAATATAAATTATCTGTCTAGCATCTGGGGCAGGAGTAACAAAAAGAGTGTAGGTCATTGACTTGTGCTCATTTCTTACACCTTCGTTCTGTTCCGTAGCTCTCTTCATATAACCCGGGCATGCTGCTGATCAAATATATGAGGTGATACTCTTGCATAAATCATTTCCATGAAATAAAATTGTTTTTGATATGTACTAGGCTGAAGCATATATCTTGTATGAATACTCAGTGCTAACGATCAAAGAGTATATTCACTAAGTGCTGCCCAGGAGTTTTTTGTAACTTTGATTGAGTCTTGGGTAGTTTTAGTTGAACATTTTGGTCAGTGAATTAAAAGCAGACAGATTTTCCTGACAGTATGTTTCAGAGTTATGAATTCAAACATAAAAGTTGTAGTTGACCAGTAGTTATTTGCACTAATGTTCATGAAACTTTGTATTTGAGGGCTTTATACTCATGCATTCCCTCTTCTCTAGCAAATTTGTCTGTACTCTAGCTTACATTCATCTAGTCCTGCATCTACATTTGCGGATTTAAAAGTACTTATTAATTATCCTCATATGAGCAGTGAATAAAAATAGTTTTTCTCTGGCTCAATAATGTTAAAGTGATGCCAGGAAGAACATTCTGCAGTAAGAAAAGCACTGCAAAGTGCATTATGTTTTTGTGTAGTACACTAACAGAATTTGACTAGTTGGTGCTGTTTATAACAAAGGAATCTTCAATGTAAATTAACAAGGTGATAAGTTGCTCTTACTTGCTTTTCCTTTCATTGCTCTTTCTGTATAGTTCCAAGTGAGTGGTAATCAAGGACTTCAGATGGGTAGTTTTGGTTTTGGTTTTTGTTCTAGTTTCGCTTCTGCTTGGCTTCACAACTGTCTGAGCAGCAAGTGTTTCTGTCCATTGTTGTTCCTTTAAAATATGTCAGCATTTTGAGTAGGGCTTGAGAAAATGTTTTCCTTCTGTAATTGCTTTGTCCACTCACGAGGTGGTCATCCATCAGATAAAACTGTTGAAAAAGCAGCATTTCAGTTCCACAGAAAGTGATTTAGTTAATGATGGAAGTAGACTTTATAGTTCATTTGCTACCTCTTTAGAAATTTGCACACTTACAGATCAATGGTGCTTGAAAGAAAGCAAATAACTGTGACTGTATCTTGTTAGTGAATTTTGTCAATGTACTATGTCATTTATCAGTAGGACCATATGAAAATCAACAGCAAACAAAATATAAGGCCACTCTCTCCTTCCTGTCAGTCATATTCTCATGTGGGTCAACATCTGCTAATTTGGTTATTTTACCTTTTAGATGAGTCTTTTTTTTTTTTTTTTTTTTAAGGTTTTTTTTTTTAACAGCTGGGAAAAGACTGTTATACTTGAAATTACTTTCCCTGTGGATGCTGTGCACGTCTTTGTAGTTTTCTATTCAGATGACTCAGAGAACAGAACGCTTTTGCCTGTGTGGAGGTGCTGAGGGGAGCGTGGGGTTTTCCTGCTGTCCCTTTAGACTAACAGGATTTTGTTCCATTGTAGGCATAGTTGTTGTGTGAATAATACACTTACCAGTTCTCAGTTCTGGACTTATCTCGCCGAGAAAAGCACGTACATACCTCAATGTTTAGTAAGTTAGAGGTGCATGTTCAGAGCAGACTTGGAAACTGATAGTCTGAGACCTTCCTGGGCTAACACAGGACTTTCCGGTGTGTCTTTGAAACTGCTGTCCTGGTCTCTGGCATCCCCATTCTCATTTCCTTTCTTTCATCTGCTACCCCTCTGGGTAGGGGTTTAGGCTTGAGACTGTGCTAATCAGTCCTTGTATGTTAGAAGAGCAGTATGCTGGCACTGTTAGCTGTTTTCTTGTTCATATCACAGTGGGCAGAAGTGGTGACAACGGTACTCGGCTGAGATACCTTTGGTGCAGCACGTGTGATCATAGCTGCTTTTTTTGCCCATCCATCTGCAAGTAGGTCAGCCACTGGCGCACCTCATGGGCAGACAAAAGCACAGGAGAGCCAGCTGAACTTCTTCACTGGAACACAGAAAGCTGCACAATCCTGTTTGCACAATCTACTGCGAGTGACATTGTGTTTTAATTATTTGCATAGGAGGTGGGGGAGCTTTTTCTCTGTGAGAAGAGCTTCGAAGAGTACCAGTGTTTCTGGCCCCATTTCAGTCCTCAACTCTAACTATAAAAGGAGGGAAGAGAGAAGCTATATCTTAAATTACTAAGGAGCCTAAAATTATTGGCAGAACTAAGGTGAGCAGTTCATTTGGAGTCAAAAGCTTGCTTAATGAAATAGTTCATTGAGGAGGAGGTGGATAAAAGAGCAGAAGCAAACAGAACATGGAAAAAGTTGTCAGCAGGACAACTCTGTGAAGGGGAGCAATGAATGAAAAACTGGCACAGTAAGTTGAGTTTCTTTTACTATGAATAGTGCTTGTATTGGTAATCTTCCAGGTGTGCAACTAAACCAGTTCTTAAAGGGATTAGTAACTAAATCTTAGTTGATTATACTCTGATGTGAGAGGGTCTCAACTGAAAGAAAGAAAATACGATTTATAGAGATGGTTCTAATGCAATGATTGTGGTAGTTTAAGATGGGAAAGATACTGCTGCTGTCCTTGAAGTAATTGTTTACTGACTGAAATTACTGAGACCATTATGCTTGAACAGAGAAAGGAAGCAGCTTTCCTTTTAAAGACATACTGGAAGTCTTCCATAAATGTGCAATAGAACTTCTAGTTCTCCAGTACAACTAGCAAAGTGCTAGAGATGGAACAACCGAAGATGTAGAATGCCTCTGAAGGAGAAATTATCTAGATTTGGGTAGTATTTTTCTGCCTGGAAGACAGGCAGTTGGTGGAAAAGGGAGACAATATGGTTACTATTTCATGCAACGTTGGGTTAACATGTGGATGGTGCAAACTGGGAGGCTGGGATAAATTCTTGGAAGGAAAACCCATCTAGAACTCTTGAATAGAACATGACTGCTTTTGACTCAGAAAACAATAAGACACCCAATGTAAGTCAGGAAAAGTGTACCATTCAGGTGTTTTCCCTAACTCAAACTCTTCTGTGCTGTTTGCTGCTGGTAAAATACTGTCCCCGATGAACCTTTTATCAGACCTGATTTAGCCACCTTACTCTCTTGAAAAAGAACATCCATTGTGCAGATACAGTTCACATTTCAATGTGTTCTTTTTCATCCATGGATTAATTCCTGTGTAGTGTTCTAGATCAGTGCATGAAAATCCATTTATCATGCATTTTCCTAATTATTGCAATGTTGTGTATCAATTTGCAAGTGCTGTAAGTCACTGCCACATTAGATTGTGAGGAAGACACTTCAACAGAGTCTTTCCCACAGCTTGTGAAGTGTGAGTGTTAAACATACATCCTGAAGATGTTTCCTTTCTGATATATTTTACATGACTGCTACATGTTGTTGTGGTACTTTTAGAATGGTTCAACTGACTCATCTGGTTATACTTCTGCTTACAAATGGCAGATTTGTAATATTGTGTCCTTAAAGAATGTGATTTGGTTTCAAAGGAATGTATTTTTAGCTACTCTCAGGAGGGCCAATGCCCCTTATTTTTGTTACTGAATAGCGTTGAAGAACACTCTCTGGTGATAGCTGGTAACTAAGCTATCTAAGTTTAACAAAAACGGCGTTACCCTAGGGATCCTAAGGCCAAATGGAGAGAGGGTCGCAGCTTTTCTTTATAAGCAATTGTCAGCCTTAAAATACTCATGAAAATAAGCAAGAAATGGTGTACTTCTCAGGGACTTAAGGCAGCATCTGAGACTGCAGCAGAAGGAAGGATGGGATATTTCAAACGACTACAAATGTCATAGCCTAAATAAGTTGTTTTTTTAGTAAACATGTGGGTTGTCTCGGAGAACTTTGGTATGCCCCTGATTTTTGAGCCAAGTAGAAGAATGCTATGTGAAGACTCAAATTGAGCACAAGACAACCTTCTTACCAAGGGCCAGGTGGTATAGTTAGTATCAGTCCTGCAGTCTCTCTCCAGTGCTTTCTAAAAGTGGTTTACTTTGTTAATGAGGATGATTGCAGACCAGTAAAAGGAGAGAAAGCCTGAAGTGCAGTCCTAAGTTACATATGAGCAACATGGAGGAAGAGAGGAGGGCAACTGGACTGCTGGAGTTGTTTTCAGTGTGCAGTTTAAACATTAAATATTAAGAATAACTGGCAAGTCACTTCTGTTTTATTCCAAATACTGCAAGCACTTTGAAGTGAGGTAGGTAAGTACTCCTCCTTTTGTTACTGCTGTGACAGGAGGAAAGTGAGACCTGAAGGTCTACAGTGGCAAAGTACCACTTGGCAAGGCAGTGGCACGGTGATGTGGTTATCCACTGGGACTGAAAGTCAATTTGTGCCTGTTTTGTTGTTTGGGGGATTTTTTTGGTCCTTTGTTTGGTCATTTTTTTCTCCGATTTCTATACACAATAGGCTATTTTATATTAAAGCTGGGTTTTGTTGAAAGTGTATTTTTGTTGTTTGTTTAAAGGGACATTCACTTCGTTTTGAAAACTCTGCTTTTGGTTATGTTTTGTATATTTTGTGTCCTTCATTGCTTTCTTGAGGTCTCACTGTAAAACTAATTGCAAGTCATCACTTTTCAAATGCTGAAGTAGCATCTGTGGTTTTGTGGGTGCAGCTGTCCATAAATACTTAAAGAGTAAGTAGCTCTAGACACTGAGGCATGGTTGTAACTGACAAATGTTGGCTTCACAAATGGTGAATTATTTGGGAATTTACCAGTAGCCTTTTACTTTTATCTATGGAACTCTTTTGTGTCATGAGACATAAGCTTGTGAACTTTGTGGGAAAGAAAGATCTTGCTTAATAGCTTGATAACAAGCCCTTTTCTCTGTTTTGTTTTGTTTTTAACATTGATTTCCTTAGGAAGTGAGAGAACTGAGAGTGTTACATAAATCTTTTAACCAATGAGGTTATATTTGTGAAATCGGCTTTTCGATCCGATGCTTCATTCATGATATTGTAGTTCCTACATAAAAGAATACTTATCTGAAATATTTTTTCACTCTTTTCTTTTTGGAAGTGCGTGATTTATCAGTCAAACAGTATCTAATGTATTATTCTATAAGCTCAATGGACTGAAAGACTATAATCTGCAACTTGAAAACCCTTTTGATGTCACTTTTGAGTTTGATGTGAATTCTGTGTACGTTACATTACGAATATTGAGGTTCTCCATCAAAAACATTGCTCTTCCTTTAAGGTTGTAGCAGACAAAACTTGTGAAGACACATTGGTTAAAATGAAAGGAGGTGTATCTTAGGCCTATAACATCACTGTGTGGGCTTATGAACGGTTAGGACAAAGGATTCATGAACATTTAGTGTACGCTGAGTCAGTGGTTCTCTAACCAGATGTCAGTATACCACTGTGATTATAACAAGTCGGGACAGTAAAAAAACCCCACAAACACAGTTTTGCAAATAAGAAAAATCAAGTAGCCTTGTCAGTAGTTTATTACTGAGAGATACAAGAAATATATTACTGCTTGAATTCATCACCTGCTCTCGCTATGGACTTAATACTGATAAAAGGTGGGGCTTGGAAATGCAGTTTGATTCTACAGCTTCGGCTGCTTGAAATATGTCAGTGCAAATTTAACCAGTCGAGATCCAGCTGAGATCAGGGTTTTGGTTTGATTTCAAGTCTATCATATATTTGATTAAATAAAGGATCTAAAAGGAATGTTTGTGAAAGCCAAAGATTGGCATGACTTGAAGATAAAATCTTTGTAGATTTAAACTTTAAAATGCTTTTTAAAAAGACTTTTGAAAGTAGTTTTAATTCTGGAATGGAAAAAAAAAAACCCATGGAATGCTGACAGCAGAATGGTTTTCTCTTGTGCTTTGTCACTGTGGCCTTATGTTCCTATTTGAAAGTTGTTTGGCTGCAGCAATTCAGACATTTTCAAATGAGGAAAATTCCTTTCTTACTCTTAAAATGATGTTACATGATCCTGAGATTGTAGCTCTGTAAAGTAACGAAAGGTTGTATTTAAACAGAAGGGAAAATCAGTCAGTTGCCAAAGCTGAGGGAGCCCACAGAAATACCTCTCGCTTAGTATTTCAAGCCCAGCAACTGGCTGTGTTTCTAGGGACTTCCAGTTAATACTTAGTTTTTTCTGGATGAAACGTTCGAATCACATACCACACCTTGAGGTTTCAGTGCCACTGATGGTGAGCTTTCCATCACACATGCCATGGATACATCTCACTTTCCAGTGTGTGACATTGCAGGTTTCCCTGTTCTTGTTTTTTCAGAAAGTTTCACGTGCCTTTATTGATGTGAAGTTCTGTTGAGGTATTTTTCAGGATGTGGATGAACATACGGTGTAGTTTCAGTTCTGTGATACTCTGTTATTCTGTGATACTGTCCATCAGTGGAGCAGTCAACGTGCCTGTACTATCAATTGCTGAATTAAGATCAGTATTTCACCCTGTGTTTGTAGGTGCATCTGTGCAAGCAGATGTCTGTTGATTCAGTAGTACCAGTATAATTTTTTTCAGGTAAACCTTCAGAGGGCAGCATGGTTCTCCTTCTGTTAGATAAATCATGCAGTTAACATATCCTGTACTTGCTATAAAACTATATTTAGCAAAGAATAGGATCATAAACAGCCGGAAACCAAATCATCAAGCTAAAAATAAGACTAAAGAGTGAATCAGTTTAATTTTTGAAAAGTATGTATGTGTGTTCATACACAATTCTTTTCAATACTGAAGGTGTTATGGTTGAACTTTGTGTGTACGTGCACCAGGAGTGCTGCTTTTAATTAAACCAGAAACCATTAATAGCCACTAATGTTCTCCGCTGTGTTTTGAGCTCATCTTCACTATTCCTTCAGATCAGGGCATGTGTCAGTATTTGGAGAAAGTACACCATAATATAAAGATTCTTTGGTTTAAATTTTCAGTGTATTGATGTTGCAAGCTACCTGTCTCAGATAACAGCTTCAGAGATGCTGATAACAAAAATATCTGCCTGTTAATAATGGAAAACAGAAACTCTGAGCTGAGGAGGCTCATGGAAAGCTGTCTGAATTTGAACATGAAAAAGTCACTCGTTCTCACAGGAAACTTTTTCAGGTTGTCACAGCAAGCAGATGAGCTTTGTTTTCCAGCAGGCTTTGCATTCCAAAAAAGCAAAGGAGTGTTTGTTTCTCACCAGAGTGGAAGTGCAGCAGCTTAGTACTCTTCATGATAGCAGCTGTGTATGTAAGAATTACCCTACATTTAGCATTATGGAGGATAGACGCTATACGTATGTAACTCCCATCTGCAAAGCATTCGATACACTCAGCTCATTCCCATTGCAGGTCCCATCAGGAAGCCCAAGTATGTGGAAAGTCCTCGAGTGCCAGGTGAGGCAGTTGTACCACTGAGAAAAGGGCCAGAACAAGAAACCAGTCAAAATGGTGAGTCTTTTCAGCAGTGCTTTATTTGGTAGAACAGCTGTTCGTTTTGGGCAGAGCGATACAAAGCAGCCTGCATAATGGAGAAATCTGACTCTTTATTTGTAGGAGTGTTTTGCAGATTTCACATGCTGGTGGTAAGGAGGAGGTGCTTGCCATTATACTTATGTGATCTTTATAACAGTCTCAGTTCTTGGAGTTGTGCATACCCTGCAGGCAAAATGATGTGTTAGGTTTGAGTCGTGTTGTTGATTGCCACATATGCCAGAGGCCTGCTAGAATTTTCCTAACTTGTTTTTAATGTAAATTGGTTCCAGGTGTGTAGCTCTGCACCGGGTACACTGCTTCATTTTAGAGCTTGTGTAAAAGCATGCCCAATAAGAAGGCAATAACAGTAGACTCCTGTATTGGCAAAGCTGGGAAAAGCCACCTCCCTAGAATTACTTGTTATTCTTGGAAAGTTTCATTCCATTTGACTAGTACGTAACAGAGCATGTGAATGATGTGAACAGAACAGTGAATGATGCGGTCAAAGGAAGATGACCCATATGTTGGTGTATGACTATATGCACTGTACCATGGATTTCCCATGCTTTGTATATTTAGACTGATTTTTCAGTGTAACTGGCCTTGTTAAAGTCATTGCATGTGCCTCTGGTGAGGTTCCTGAAGAAAATTTTTTGTTTTCCTTTTGCTTTATTTTTAAAGGAAACTACAGTTTTAAAGCCAATGCTTTAAAAACACTTATTTGTGATACCTACTAGTGAAAATAGCATTTACTGTAATTGTTTTCACCATCATCTCTTCTGTATGCCCTATTCAATACCTTCTAGTTACCCTCATCTCTCTTTGCCTTCATCCTTACAGCCATCTTAGTGCAGGCATTGAAGTTTTAGGTTCACCTGGGAGAGCATGTAGTCTTCATCTAATGATGACCATCTCATGATGATTCTCCTCTGCACAGAGGTGTACTCAGAGACAGTGAGCCTGCAAAGGTCAACATTAAACCATAGTGTTCACACAGTGGTTGCTCGATTGAACACCTCAGGGTCCTGGCTTTTGTGTGTGTTGCTGAACTGGATTTGGTACTATGGCTAATGTTTATGCAGACTTCTCAAGGATTTAAATATGATCATAATAATGACAACTTTGTTAGGAGAATGAAGATGTTGATTTCACAAACTCTGTAATTTCCAGGATTGTAATTTTAAGGATTAATTTAAATCCTCAGAATGACAGTTTCATGGACAAAATATTTTTTTCCAGTCAAATATTCTAAAATCTGTCAATTCGCAAAATATTCAAAGGTACAAAGATAGGGGGTTTCCCTAAGCAAGTTTTGGTTGGCTGGTTTTGTTACAGGTTGCCTCATTTTGTAGTTTGTCTCACATCTGTTGGACGTGGGAAGACATTTTAAAGCACTGTACTGATAAAGCTAAGTACTTTTGCAGCCAGAGGAGCTGGGACATTTGGAACTGGTGTCCCATGCTTTGCATAGCAAGCACAACAAAAATGTGTGCTAAAGATGTAGTGGTAGCTGTGAGATTACAGTACATTTCACATTTGTAATGTTACAAAAAACTTGATTAAAAATTACTGAGCAGAGTTTCACTGCCACAGGCTTTGACAGCATCGAGTGTAGTGCTGTTGCTAGGAGAATAATCGTGTTGATCATCAGTCAGCGATGAACTGGTTGTACTTCACCATTTCTGTTCTCACTGGCAGGGTGGCTTTTTTCCTTCTTAGATTTCAGCAGATATGCAGAGGATCCAAGACCCACCAACAATTTCAAGTACACAACGTTTAAATGAGATTAGCTTCCCTGGAAGCTGCTATGTTGCTGACAGCAGAGCTAGTGTTCACATGTGATTGTACTTATTCTTACCTCTTGTGACAGTTTGTAGATATGAGACTCTAATCTTCAAATACCTTTTTCTCTCCACTCCAAAGCAAAGCCTGAAAAAGACTCAAGCTGTTCTCCTGCAGCACAAGAACTGATGACAAGGCTGGGTTTTTTACTGGGAGAAGGAATCCCAACTTCTGCTCATATGGAAGAGAAAAATGAAGTCATGGTAGGATGGTGGGAAATACTATGTTTAATGCTCACCTTATTTCTAGAGAAGAGTAATATTATTTCCTCTAGTTGCTGTTATTTGATACTTAGCAAAATACAATCCACTTTAATAGTCATATGGTAATAGAATTGCAAATTAATTGTACTAAGTGTGTGTTTGTTTAAAATTGTGAGTTGGATCTTGTGTTCTTAAAACTCCCCCACAATAGACTCCTCCTCATTTCTGGAACTTAAATCTAATCTCCTATGAATGAGAGTAACATCAGGGGTTCTCTCTGCCTTATTTTAGTGCTTAGGAGGAACTTTTTGTCCTTCTGTTCTCAGTGATTTATGAGAATGGCAATGTCAGTGGTTTGTTAAAACAGGAGCATGTTTTGGGGATATGTGTGTTTGTTTTTTCCCCTGAGCAGTTCACTTCCATTTGCCAGTCTGTCATTTGAGGGAAACGGGGAGAAGCAAGCAGCTACTATCCATGTGAAACTCATCTGCTATCCAAAACTGCACAATAACTACCAGTATCTCCTTCTTCCTCTTCCTCACTCCACTTTTAGTCTCAGGCCTCATAAATCTTAGTGCATCAGTTTGGGTTTCGTTGGTAGTGAAGTATGAAAAAAACTGCAGTTCTCATGTTTTTAACCCAGAGGATAAATACTAGGGGCAGAGGAGAAGGAGTAACCAGTAAAATGTTTAATAGAGAAGAAATCTGCCTCACTGCAACTCTTCCACTGAACTGTGAAATTCCCTTTTTTCTGCTCAGAAGCTGCTTTTAAAGAGCAATAGGACAGCATGTCATTAGGGTCCCCAGACAAGATGAAGCTTCCACTTCTTGAAGTTTTTGCTTGAAAAAATGGGCTCTTTGCTTTGTTCTCATTTTGCTTCACCCTGATGTTTCTGACTTTCAGCACGACCATGTACTGCCTCCTGTAACTAATCATTTTCCTTCACATTGCAGTGCACAGTAGCCAGTCAAGGAGTGAGTCCGTGTTCCACCCTCACAAGCAGTACTACATCACCTAGCACGGACAGTCCCTGCTCAACTCTCAACAGCTGTGTTGGCAAAACAGCAGCTAACAAAGGTAGTCCCTGTGGAACCATTAGCAGCCCCAGCTCCACCCTGGAGAGCAAGGACAGTGGAATTATAGGTAAGTGTCTTCATTAGTAACGCAATTAATGGAAATTCATCTTCTCTTGATTGTACAGGTCTGAATAGCTGCTTCGTGTCATTGTGTTCAATTCCATACTGCCTGTGGATCCCATTTCAAATCCTTCGTACTTGAAAGACTGAAATCATATCATTTGACTACATCGGTGTGCACTTGTCTCTTGTTTGCCAGGGATAGTTCTAATTTCTCCATGTTTTCTTTTAAAAACTGTGAATTTTCCATTTCACTCTGTCTGTTATTGTCTTCTGTCTTTTTCCATTTCCATTATGTATGTCTGCAGTGCATTTCATAATGGTGAACCACAGCATAGCTTGAAGCTGGTTCAATTTCCAGCTGAGGAAATATTAATTGACACTACTTGTTATGAGAAAAACATAAATCAAACTGTTCAGAAACATTGCAAACTTTAGAAAATCAAGCGTGAAATTCAAGCTGAAATGGAGCATCACACAAGGAATGAAATTGTGTGATCCTCCACTGAGTAGATGGCTGAACTGAGGCTATATATGCATCTCCTATGGGGAGTGAGTTACCTTTAGAGAGGCAGCTACCATCACAGACCAGTTGTTACATAGCGACCTTCACCAACTAGCTGAATCTTTCATAAGTCTATGCAATACTAAAGACGCCTTCCCTGTTTCTGCTCCTGGCCCTAATGGGTCTGTTTGTACCACTGTTTACCTGTACCTTTGGACATCCAGGTGGCTGCTTTAATCCTGTTTTCTGGAAGATCAGACTAAGATGTAAAAAGCTTATTTTTCATGTTTCTATAAACTTCTTCTCTATTGCTTCACTATTTTTGAAATTGGTTTTTAAATGCCTGACTCCTTAACTAATTGATCCCTTTAAAATTGATTTTGTGACAGCTATTAAGCTTACCAGCAAGACACCTTTCTTAAGGCTTCTCTAAGCGATGAGTCTTTGCCTTTTATGAAAAGAGGAGTCACGTTGGGTTGGAGTATTTAATCATTTGGAGATCTAAACCAGTGTGTGTGTGTGTGTTTGTTTATTTAAAATGGTACTGTACTGAACAACTTGATTGACTTTGCAAAAACTTTGAAGGACTGCACGCTGGTTTGCCTGCAGCTTTTGTTTGTATTGCTGTGAGTGGCATCAATGTGAATATAAACATTGGCATTGCTTATATACTACATTGCTGCTTTGGTATGCTCAGTTGATTACATCCTCTTCTGTGAGGTTCTGCAGCCCAGGGGAGGAATGGATGCATGTTTTGTATGTGCTGTTTAATGTCACAGAGTACCTGTTTCTTATGCAGATAATGTGTTGAAATCTCAGAATAAACATACTTACAGTGTTGGTAGTGCATAGTCTATGCAGGACTATAGAAACAGCTGCTGGTTTTGGACTGGAGTGGATAGGATAATACCTGACGCTCAGTTCCTAAACAGTGAGAGGTTCCCGTCTTTCCAGTGCACAGATAGATAGTGATATGAACCTACAACCCGTGCTTTGCAAGCTTGACATGTCCTGAGCATGCTGATGTTCTAAAGGAGATCAGAGCTAGCTTCATGTTTGTTTAAAACAGTATATTGTCACGACAGCTACATCATCCATTGCAGAACCTTGTAAATACTAATATTTTTGAGAAAATAATTTTGAACTTACTGACAAAAGTTACTTATAAACTAATGAACAGCAAGGAGTTTCAAAAATAGGAATTGTACAGGAATAAGAGAGGACAGTGGAGTTGTGAAGCAAATGAGTGTGAGAGCAGAGAAGATAGGCTTGGGGATAACTTGTGTGTAGCTCCTTCAGTCAAGTGTGTGTGTGGTTCATGATCATGGGACTGTATGAAAATCATCTGCTACAGTTCTGCAGAGCTGTCATTCATGTCTCAAGTTCAGAGAGAATCTGAACACCCCTTGTCTCATGGCAGAACCCTTTCAATATATAAAAGCATGAAACCAAGAAAGGAAACAAGAGGCACCTCTCTGATAGATGACTCGCCTTTTTGTTTTTCAATGCAGAAGTGTCTGTGCATTCAAAGCTGTTATTAGTAGTAAGTGTGCATTTTACATTCTGTTTAGCACGTATATGTTTTCTAATGTCTTTGACAGAGTTCATCCAACCATGAAAATAGCTTGCTCTTTCATGCTACTCATGTGAGCTTCCATTGTGTTTCTACTCTTGCTATGTTTTCCGGCACAGCAGACTGATGGAAAGTCTGTCTTTTCTCCTTTTCCCCTTTTTTTTTTTTACCTATGGTTCAGGGCTTTTTTCATAGTGTGTTACTGCTGTAGTTGAATTATTTGCTTCTGTTGAGTTTGACATAATAGTAGTAGGGGCAGGTTTTAATTTTCAGCAGCGAGCTAAGTAAGGGGAAGGACTGGGCTCCTGGCCAGAACGTAAGCTGTTCTGGAGACTTGCCACTGTGTCAGGATGGAAATCTTGAGCAGCAGAGTTTCCTGATGCCATATTTCACTCCAGGAGTTTTAGTTACTTCATAATTCAGGAGAAGCCAGATTTTTTTTTTTTTTTTTTTTTTTTTGTGACACAACCACAAAAATGAAATAAACCTGCCACAGGGAAGCACAGAGTCAGCTGTGTGCAGAGCTAACGGAAGCCCCGGAAAGCTGCTGCTTCTCATGCCTTCTACCATTGGCTTTTCTTACAATACGAGCTTTTGAATTTAAGCATCAGATCTTAAATTCCTTGTGAATGGCAATCTGAACTGGAAGAATGCAAAGTTGTGGGAGTACTTAAGAAAGGAGCACTTTGTGGCTTAGTTGCTCTCAAGGTTAGTTTGCTCAGTATGTGAATGTAGCTAAGCTGTCTGTTTCAGGTGAGAGATCTCTGAACAGCACTGAATTTTTATCATTTATGCTTCAGGGTGTTTGCTCACAGATAGCAGGATTGTGGAATGCCTCACAACTTCAGAACAACTGTGCAAGTATTGTCAGATAATTGAATTTTAAATGAATTTTGTAAAACATTAGTCTTTAAAAATGTGAATTATCAAAACGATGCATCATTATTTTATTCTTACTCTAGATGCTGCTTTTACTTTTTAATGAGCTTTTGTTGGCTGCACGTTTACAGAATGGGTTGGAAATTTGCAGTGTATGGGGTAGAATTTTATGTTGTAAAAGAAATCGAGACATGTTTTCATCTTGTGTTCATGCAAAGTCATAAATGTTTTGGTGGCTGGCTCCCCACTGCCCCTTGCACAAAGACCTAAAGATAAACCTGGATTCTTCAGAACACTTTCTTACCTCCCTCCTGAAGTATTTGTGCCAATCTGAGAAGCTGTATTATTTGGGTCTTTTAGATAAAGGATATTCCTTAAATTTAACAGAATATCAAGTGAAGAAATACTTGGCTATCTGCTGACCCTTTTGAGTATGACAATTCTAACGCACAATTACAGGGGTGCACCATTTTCCTCTATACTTTAGTGGGGGAATCTTTTTCTCTCTCTTCCAGCAACTATAACAAGTTCATCAGAAAATGATGATCATGGTGGATCCAGTTTGGAGTGGAGCAAGGATGGGAGTGTCAGAGCTGGAAAACATCATGGGTTTAGTCATGATCGAAGAACAGATAATTGTTCACCAGTTGCAGAAGAGGAAGTCGTCGGAGCAGCCGAGAATGTGCCGAAGGAAGTACCAGCAGGAGAGGGTCCTGTTCCTTATGCTCAAAGTTCTGGCTCTTTAGTCATGCCTCGTCCAAACTCTGTTGCAGGTAAAGTTGTGAGATAGAAAAAAGGATGTTCTTGGTGACAGGGCCACTTGAAAGGGAAAAAAAATCCAACTAAATCCAACTAAATCTTTATTGAACTTGGTTGAAAAGCATTTTGTGTTTTAACATTAAGAACTTCTGTCATTGTCTAGAAAAACGTACCTGTGAGTGCTGTGGTGAGAACTGCAATAGTCATGTCCTTTGTAACTATAAGCTTCAATCTTTTAATGCTCTAGCCACAAGCTCAACTAAACTGGAAGATCTAAGTTACTTGGATGGACAAAGAAATGCTCCTTTACGCACTTCAATCCGCTTACCTTGGCACAACACTGCTGGTGGAAGAGTGCAGCCGGAAAGCAAAGGTACACACATTTACCTCTGCTTTGGCCTTGGCACAGCCATGCAGGTCTTCAGTAGTTCTGTAACATGAATGTTCTGTGATCTTTGTGAACACTCACATCCCAGAAAGTCTTGTTTCAGAGCCTTCCTGACAAATCACTCAACATGTCTGAAAATAAGATACTTGCTTTTACACTTCTTCCTGTCTAATGCTGTGATTCAGAAGTTGAAACTAAGGCTTTTAATAAGAACTCAGTATATTGTTCATGTAAGCATTCATGGCAGAGCAGTGCAGACCATGTGAAACTCCAGACTGAAGCTGTATAATACCAGTGTTCAGGAACAGTACTGAATATTTTCTCAACCGACAGATTTTTTTCATGCGATGTTCAGATCAGACTGTACTGCAACCTGAGTAACACACTGCTGAATTAAAAATCTTCCAAGAGCCTGCCATTGGAATTTTATTTTGGGAAGAAAACTTATCTACTACCATTACTTATTTGTGACTAATACATCTTTTGATATCTCTGATCTTCGAGTCTGAAAATAGCAGGTTTATGTTAAATGCAAGTGATGTATGCAGCGTTTTCTCTTCTCCTCCAACCTTGGTCATCTGCAGTCTCTGTTAATTTACCAGTGTCACAAATGGGTGGTTTAGAACTCTTAAAGAACCACTGCCCTAAGGTATCAGGAAAAGTTATTTTCTTGAACTATGGTGTTGTAAAAGTGCAGCTTAACAAAGTTGATGGCAAGGTTCACTCTATCACGTACTGCACAAAGAATGTAACAATGATTCATAGGTACTCTAAACTGGAAAAAGTTTGACACTTCCCCACTTCAGGGTCATTGATGCATTTTAAAGTAAACTTTTGGAGTCTTCAGTGTCCTAACTCAAGTTCAATGGTAAAAAAAAAAAAAAAAACACAAAAAAACCTTTGAACTGATACAGGTAGCCTCTCTCCTCCAGAATTTTACTCACTTAGGAATTATGAAAGAGCTGAAACTGAGCAAATCAGTTTGTATTCATGATGAAAGCTCTAAGAAGTCTGATAATGAATGCTGTTAACAAGGTCACTGAATGAAATGATCTGCTGAAATTGTCAAGTTTCTTCTAATAAACTGTTCTCTCTGCCACCTCTTCTCAGCTCGTTTCATCCCCTATAAGCCTCAAGACATTTTGCTGAAGCCACTGTTGTTTGAAGTTCCAAGCATAACAACAGACTCAGTGTTTGTTGGGAGAGAATGGCTGTTTGAAGTGATCGAAGAAAAACTGAAGAACACTGATGCAGCAGAGACCAGAGGAGCAGTCATTACTGGAAATGTGGGATTTGGGAAGACCGCGGTGATTTCACGGCTGGTGGCACTTAGCTGCCATGGAAGTCGCATGAGGCAAATAGCTTCAAATAGCCCTAATTCATCCCCAAAAAGTATGTTCATTTCAAGTAATTATGTGGGGTATTGGACTGATAACAAGAGTAACATGTTGTTTGCATTTTTGGCTTAAGGCAGTCAGGTTTTGTCAACTCCACAGCAAATGCTTGTTTCCTCCAGTGAGGAAAGCAAACAGTTACAGCTGTATACTTTGACAGATACTTTCCACATATTATAATATGGGCTTAACTCATCAGAAGAGACAGTAAAATGGAGACAGTATGCAGAATCTCTTCCTCCTGTCAGGCAGCGTATAACCTAAGCTCTGTTGTTACTGTGACTGTAGCAGGCGGTTCTCCCGTTGGGTTGGGAAGAGAGGAGTTTCACATTCCCTCCCCACTGCGCCACACGCTTTTCAGTACCATGTGCTCAGTGTAGAGTATCAGTGGAGGCAATAATAAAGCTGTGGAGAAACCCCTTCTGCCACCTGACCAATCCAGTGCCTACCTTAACTGGAAGGATGGTGTGTGGCTGTCGTTACTCCCCCTACTGACACTTCAGTTATTAGTATTACTAATCATGATGATGAATTGTTTCTATTTCCCAATAGTTCAGTCATATCATATTAGTTGAAATGAGTGATCAGACACATGGTTTTCGTAAAGAAACTCTTCATGTTGGCATGGTTTTTCTTTCAGCAATTCTGTAGTTACGATCTAAAAGTCAATGTAATTGTTTTAAAAGTTGTAAAGTTGCAATCATGTGCCTGTGTCTATCAGGAAAGTTTCAGGCTTCTTTCCATGATATTGTTCTGTTTCCATACTTACTCTAGCAGTAAAGACATTCTGTGATGTTTCCCTACAAAACAGGTGGTGTCTCTTGTCAGGAGATTCCCTTAAGTCAGTTACAGCCGTCTGCTCCTCCAACAAGTGGTGCCAACACAATGAAGGCTCTGAACTGTCCTGGTGCTCCAGAATATGGGACTCAGACAGGGGATTCTGTGAGACGCCTTGCTTCAAAGGTGAGATGTCACTCCTGAGTAGATTTTCAGTACGTTAGACAAACCTCTGAGCTGTGGAGAGGCTGCTTTGCCAATCCCCTGGATATGCCAGCAGTCAGTGGTAGCAGAACAGACTTGGGCACTTGTAGGTGCCAGGTACGTTTGGTGACGGGTTGAACCAGCTGCCTGCCTCTTACACCTTTCCTGTTATTGCTTGAATTCTACTTGGCTGTAGAAACAGTTATGGTAAAATTGCACATTGTGACTGCGTGTAGGAGTTTGGGATCCTTTTCTTGCCTAAGAAGCAGTTGTGTTCCTTACAGGTAGGTGCTCAGTGTTGCCTCCAAAGGCAAAAGTCTGAAGGGAGAAAAACAGAAGTTTGTTCTGTGTATAATCCATCTGTATTTTGTGATACAGGTGGAGTGTGAATGCAGGCTTTTTATTTCCTGTGCTCTGGTAGTCTGACATTTGCAATTAAAAGCTGCTTTTGCATTAGATCATCATAAGTGGATATTTTTGCCTAAGTAGTAAAAGTAATTAATGTCTGAATTCCATACGTTATGCAGATAGTTATGAGGGAAATATGAGGTTGTTGATACAGTCTTTAAGGTGATGTGTTTTGTTTGGAAACTGTTTTGAACAGCACTGAAGTGTAGACCCCTTAATTGCTGCAAACACCGTGGTTTCCTTTGGTCTGATATTTTGCTAAGAAGCATGGCCTGTGTTATGTTTTGCTTTTAAGCAAAAGAGATCTGTTCAGTAATCAGAACAAAGCCACTTGTCTTCTTTCTCTGTTTGCTACATGAGGATGTCTTTAATAGCTGCGGTTTACTTTTGCCTGATGATGATCAAATTAGTCATTGGGTTATTACAGTGTGTGACATGGTGTTGTTAAATTACAGCTAACAGGTTGCTCGCTTGGAGCCTGAAGTTATTTTTTCCCGTACTGCTTAGTTACCACTGTGTCTCAATGGTGTGAGCTCAAATTGCTGTTTTTATGCCAGAATCTGACATTTTTATTTCTGTTCCTCTTTTGCATGCCCTAAAAGGTCAGAATCTATTTCGTTGTCTTCCTTTCTGTGTCTGACACAAGCCATCTGATACCACTTGTGGTGCTGGGTAATTATTCTGACACTGGAAAATGTTTTGTAGTTGAAGTTCAGTAACGGTTGATCGTACTTGGACTAAGCAGGAACCAGCTTAAACACTGGAGGGCTAACACTTGTGTTTTTAAATCCTCCAGGTCGTTGCTTATCACTACTGTCAAGCTGACAACACATACACGTGTCTCGTGCCAGAATTCGTGCACAGCATTGCAGCTTTGCTCTGCCGCTCGAACCAATTAACAGCATACAGAGATCTCCTAATCAAAGAGCCTCACTTACAGAGCATGCTCAGCCTGAGGTCTTGTGTCCAAGATCCAGCAGCAGCTTTTAAACGAGGAGTGCTGGAACCCCTCTCAAACCTCAGGAAAGGTAGGTTAATCAGGAGGTGACTTGGAAAATCAAACTAAACTGCACAAAATGTGGAAAAAAATTGTAGTGATCCCAATTTTAATGCTGTAAGAGAAGTTGACCCCTGGAATCTTCAACCTTAGCATGTGCTCAAAAGAAATATCGCTAGTTTCTCAGCCTGTTGCAAAATAACCTTTCTTCCTCAGAACTGAAAACATAAACCAGTGCCTGTAGGATCTTTGCAAATTGTAAACGTTTCTGATTCGGTGGTTCCAGCAGAGGGTGGGTTCTGAGTAAACAGGTGACAATGAAAAGTAGCTCAACCTACACGTCTTCCTATAGCCACGCGTTTCTTATGTGAACAGCCTTGTTTAACCCTTTAACTCTTTTAAAATCAGTTATGCAAGAGGTCCATAGTCATAGTGCAGTAAAAACCACCACTGTGGGTGGCTGCTTACACTTTTTATCATTTTACAGCAATGTTGTGATATATTTCCTAGTCTTGTTTTTAATCTCCTAAACAATGCCTAAATGCTGATAGAGAGATTGCTGTACGTTAAGCTACATTCTTATTTTTTGATGTTCAAAAAGTGTGGAGGATAAAAACACATCTCCATCACCTCGTGGGAGAACTTGTGTTCACTCTTTTTTATATTTCAGAGCGGAAGATCCCTGAGGAGGACTACATCATCTTGATAGATGGTTTAAATGACGCTGAATTTCATAAGCCTGATTATGGTGACACACTTTCTTCATTTCTCACAAGTGTAATCTGCAAGTTTCCTCCCTGGCTGAAGCTCATTGTGACTGTAAGAACTAACTTCCAGGTAAAAAACACTTCTTAACTCTTTTCTTGCTGCCAAAGACCAAGTGACCTTTTATATCGGTGCAGCTGCATTGTAATGAGAAATACTGCATTTAGAAGAATTCAGAGTAAAGTGTCTTGGATTTTTTCCTTCCTTCCTTTGTTGTTACATGTTTATTTACAGTGTACAAGTATGATATTGGATCACTTTCCTGAGCACGGTGGCAGAATTGGTAACGCAAGAAATGGGTCTGTGTATATAGTGTGGATGGGCACCTTTCTGGTACATGGTTACTGAAAGATGTAACAATTAGGAGGTTCCTTCATGATATTTCTTAATAAGGAATGGTTTATTAATAGGTCATTCCTTCTATCTCTTTCCTTGCCCTGGCCTGTTTTGAGGCCCAATTCTTGTAACGGTTTTCTGTTCCCTTGGTTTCTAAGTGGTCATTTCTATAGCTCCTCCCCTTCAGCTTGGCCAGTAAAATATCTGAGACTTACGTGTAGAAATATTGTTCTACCTGTTATCAAGGGACAATACTTGCAAAGCCATTACAGAGACAGTGAATTTATCCTACTCATTACAGAAAAGAAACGCAGCAAAGATGCACTGTAGAGTCTTCAGTGCTGGAATACTGACATGCCTTCATTTTTTTCTCCTCTCTCCCTCATAGGAAGTAGTAAGTTCACTGCCCTTCATCGCAGTATCCTTGGACAATTTTCCAGACAACAAAGAAATTCAGGATGACTTGAATGCTTATGTTCAGTACAGGATTAATAACAGCCAGGAAATTAAAAACAACATATCTTTAAATGGAAAAGCTGATGCAGCTATTATTGGGAAAGTGAGCAACCACCTGATCATGAGGAGCCTGGGATCTTATCTCTATTTGAAGCTCACTCTGGATCTTTTCCAAAAAGGTCACTTAGTGATCAAAAGTGCAAGCTACAAGGTCGTTCCCGTGTCTCTCTCAGAGCTGTACTTACTTCAGTGCAATATGAAGTTCATGACAAATTCAGCTTTTGAGCGAGCCCTGCCCATACTCAACGTGGCACTTGCATCCCTGCACCCCATGACCGATGAGCAGATCTTCCAGGCTATTAATGCAGGCCAAATAAACGGCGAGCAACAGTGGGACGACTTCAGCCAAAGGATGGAAGCTCTGTCGTGTTTCCTGATAAAAAGACGTGACAAAACCCGTATGTTCTGCCATCCTTCCTTCAGGGAATGGCTGGTTTGGAGAGCAGAGGGTGAGACCACGGACTTCTTATGTGAGCCAAGGTAAATGAAACCTTCAGTAAATAATGGCCAAATAACTGCACTTACTTTTTTCAGCTTTGCTTGCAACAGTTGGTGAAAGAGTAACATTAAAACACAAGCGTGCCGAACTTTTTCCCAAAATGAAGACTTTTCTGTGTTTAGAGGTAGACTTGACCAGAAGTATATGAGGTTACAGTGCATTGTTGACTGCATAGAATTTGACTCTGCTACCTTCATGGAGAAATGAGAGCACTGTGTTGTTATTAATGCAGCACAGGTGTTGAGAATCCTGTGCAGTAGCACCTTGTCTGTTCAGAGTGCAGGAACAGGAACAGCAGATCATTTGGGCTCTTCTAAAAAAAAATAAAAGTATTAAGACATTTTGTTCTATAATCGCATCCTCATAACATTGTTTTGGTTTGTTCCAGTTCACGGTCTTTGCCTTGGACATTGTGAATTAGTGAAAGTGGAGACTAAAAGCTGTTTCTGTACGTGCAAATTCTTGCCATCTGCATATTTCTTTTTCTTCCACAGTCTTCAGGGGGTTGCATTTTTGTTTTCACAAATAATGCTGAAATTCCAAATTATCACCTCTGTGCTTACAAGTGTATTTAACAAAAGCAGTTTAGTAGTTGCAGCCCGTGAGCCCTCCTGTTTCTCTGCCAGCTGCACCCTGCGCCCGCTGCACACCCTTGTGCTGCCTGTGCCCTCATGGAACGTGGAGCAGTGCCTGGTCTTACTTAAAGCTTCTGGTTTTAAAAGTTCTGTCCAGAAACTTCTGAAGATGGGGCGAGAAGACCCTGCAATCTCCTCCCCCAGATGACTAGTCTGATTAGCACGTGGTTAACTGTCCAGTTCTGGTATCAAGTCTGAGTAATGTGTAGTGTATGATGACCTTGTTTTCTCAGGCTGTGCCATTTCCGCTGTTCCCTGGAACACTGACCACTGACTACTGTGAAATTGCTAAACACACATTTTATCTCAACTATCAAAAGGAGTCAGATCTGCTTCTGAAAGGGTTGGGTTCTATCTGAGGTGCCTGCAGTGTCCGACGGTGTGGTGAAACAAGACAGAAGGGGAGCAGCAGGCACAGTGGGGTCCAAGGCTGCATTGCGTCTGGCCTGGGCGCTGAGGAGGTGACAGCACACATCTGTCAGGGGGATGTTTCAGCTGTACCTTTTTTTTTAATTTGCGTTGTTTCATTATGGAGAGAATATTGTCAGATGCAATGGTATGTTCGAGTAGTCTGACAGAATGCTGAGCTATCCTGAGGGGCACACAGATGTGGTTAGGATACCTACTGAAAGTACAGTTGCAGAAGTAGTTGTCTCTTAATCCTTTTTTACCAGGAACGGTCATGCTCTACTGGCTTTCATGTTTTCTCGACAAGAGGGAAAGTTAAACCGCCAGCAAACTATGGAACTTGGTCATCATATACTTAAAGCTCACATCTTCAAGGTAAAGCTTATAGCTTAATAAGTTTGACAATCTATTCCTGTATATGCATCTTGGAGATTCTCTGAGTCACTTAAATCTTGTGCAAAATACTTGGTAAGGCTAACAAATTAAATGGTTACATCTCTTGATGCTGAAGAGATGTAGATATAAACAGTATTTCTGATCTTATATTGAGATTTCCTGTTTCATCATTTCTGTTAGGGTCTCAGTAAAAGGACTGGAATTTCTTCTAGTCATCTTCAAGCCTTGTGGATTGGTTATAGTACTGATGGACTCTCTGCAGCCCTTGCTTCTCTGAGAAACATCTATACACCCAATGTGAAGGTAAGGTGGTGAGCATTCATGTACAATCAGTGCTTCATCTGCCACTGTTGTTGTAACTCTGGATGAGCGTTGAAATTAACACACACACACACATGCTCTGGTACCTTCTTTTGAGATTGATTTTTATGCAGTCTAGGTCTATATTCATGGAGTCAGTTACATAAAGCTGCAGAGCAGTAGCGAGTCACACAGATGAAATTGTGAGTAGTGAGTTTTAGGGGAGAGGTGAGGAGTGCATAGTTGAGTAATGTAGTGACCTATTTGCTAATAGATGACTTTAAACTTTCGTATCACTGTACCTGTGATAAAAGTCAATGTCTGCCAATAAAATCTGCACCAAAATTAGGAAGTAACATCTGAGTAACACCTGAACCGGGACATGAAGGTCTCTTAATGAATTCAGAGAAACCTGAGGGAAAAATTGTTTTGTTTAATTGAACTTTTAGGTGAGTCGGCTGCTGATCTTAGCAGGAGCAAATGTCAATTATAGGACTGAAGTACTAAACAATGCTCCAGTGCTATGTGTTCAGTCGCACCTTGGACATGAAGAAGTGGTCACTCTTCTACTGGAATTCGGAGCTGCTATTGATGGACCTTCAGAAAGCGGGATGACAGCACTTAGTTACGCAGCTGCTGCAGGTCACATGAACATCGTTTCCCTGCTGTGCAAAAAAGGTGCAAAGGTAAGCTGATGCACAGAGATTGCAATGTTTGCAGCCACAAAAACAATGCAAAGGCCAAAGAAAACTGCTGTTGATTCCCCGAGACTATAACCGACACATACAGACTTGAGGCGGGGTGGCAGGAGAGTCCAGAACAGCTGCACAGACTTCCATGAAGCGTTTTCCACATGCCACTGATCACAACCTTCAAGCCCATCTGTTCAGTCACTTGGGGTCCCTTCACTGTGTGCTTACTTAACCTGTACTTCATCATCTTGTCTGTGACAGTGTTAGGAGAGATAGCGTCAGAAGCTTTACTGAAGCTGAGGCAGACAACATCCATATCTCTTTCCTCATACCCCTGCCAGCCACCTTGCTGTAGAAGGCTATCAGGCTGGTTAAGCACAATTTCCCCTCGGTAAGCCCATGCTGGCTACTCCCAGTCACCTTGACCTTTACGTGTTTGGAAACGATTTCCAGGATTAGTTTTTCCATCACCTTCCAAGCAACCAAGGTGAGGCTGTTTGGCCTCTTGTTCCCTAGATCTTCATGCTCAGCCTTCTTGAAGACAGGAGTCTCTTGCTCTCTAGTAGTGCTCAGGAGCTTCTTCACTCCTTGGCCCTTCATGAGACTTTTGAACTTTAAACATTGGTTTTCTGTCCTAATGCAGGTTGATTACGTAGACAAGAAAGGCCAGTGTGCTTTGGTCCATAGTGCTTTGAAAGGGCATTGTGATATCCTTGAGTACTTGCTCAGTGTTGTTTGGATAACTCCTTTCCAAGAACAAAATTCACTAAAAAAAAGCCAGGCACTGCAACAAGCTCTGACAGCAGCCTCCAGTATGGGACACTGCCAGGTGAGTCGCTACTTCAAATCTTTGCGTGTCACTTAAGACAGCAATTTGGGATTGTCTGCATGTGTATGGTAAAAGAAGCGATTGGCAGCAACACAGGATTGTTTGGTAAAACAAACACTAGACACATAAGAAATAGTGAGAGTTAGGTAATAAAAATATGTCTTCTTTTCATTGGGAAAATATCCTAACCTTGATGTAGAAGTGACCTCTAAGTGAAGGTACTTGGACACAGATGACACTGGGCTGATGGAATTTCCCGTGTGTGCACCAGAAGTGGAAACTTGAATAAAACTGTTTCTATATTTACTTTTTAAAATCTGGTTTTAATTGGTGTAAGAGCAAGAATCTCTCCTTTAAAAGCTGCTCACATGATTCAAACATAAAGGTCTGTGTGGAATTAATCTGTTATGATATATGAGCCATCAGTGTCTTGCAATAGAAATCTGAGGATTTTGAACTTGGACAATTCCTTCACTCTCATAATAGTTCTTACTTGCTCTCTGCCAATTAAATGAATGCAATCAGCCTCTGAATATCACCAAAGTAGATCACGTCAATCATAAACACTCATGCAAAAATGTCCATAGTTCTGTTTTTAGGACAACTAGAAGCTTAACTCTTCTTAGCTAGAAAAGACCTGTGTGTCTTGTGAATTTTAAATAAGTTGTATTCTAGAAGTTCTAATTTTAGGGTTTTCCAGACAGTGTTTACAACACTTCCCATACAGCCCGAAAACACCCATGTGCTTGATCCTCTCCTACCTCTGCATTTTCCCATAGCAGCCAAAGCTTTTGTTACTGTGGTTCTGTTCCCTGACCTGCTTGCTGCAGCCTCAGTGATTCCCGTTGGAAAATGTGTTAATTTGATAACATTTTACTAGCAGCTGGGTACAAAATACAGATTTCCTTCATAAAATCAAGCCACAGCGAAACTGAATTTGTGACTCGAATTAAAGCTCAGCATTTAACACTGTGTGCTTGAATCACTCTGTGAAGAAGTTCTGAGAAGCAGCTAAGATGGAAACAGTGTAAAACCAGAATAACTGACATTTTACAAGATGTTTGCAAATATTCTCTTTTTCCCCTTGTTTTAGACAATCTGGGATTTGCTCACTGAGCTGGGATGCTTTGTTTGCTTTGGCATTGTTTGTCTGGATTATTCTGCTCTATGTGGGTCACACGGGAGCTCATTAAATCACAATCATGTAGAACACCCTGAACCAATTAACAAAAGGGCACTGGGGGCTTTTAAAAAACTGTTTCAATAACCTTCAGTCATCTTCAAGTCACACTGAGAATCACACTGAGCTTGCTGTGATGGATTATGAACAGAATCACTTTTCCTTGGTTCACATGCATTGAAGGAAGCACTCTCATTTGTTTAAAGTCTCACCAGCTGCAGGTGATGGTTTTTGTGACTCACTCCTCGCTGCTAACTGCTTTTGACAGGTGGTCTGTTACATCTTGACGATTGAAAAGGACCATGAAATAGACATCAATGACACCGATGCCTTGTGGGGAGAAACAGGTACCTTCCTTCTTCACGTTTTCCTTAGAGTTGTTAATTTAAAAAGTAAGAACGTTCAGTTTGGGTTTTTGAGTTTAATTTTCTGTAATAAAAGCCACAGGAGAATACCAGTCTTAATAATAACGTGCACTTTGTAAGTACAAAGCTTTTAAGCCATTAAATCTACTCGTATCATGTATTGAAGATTTATTTTATGTGAAAGTCCTTGTAAATGGCTGACTTGCTAATTCAAAGTTGTCTGTGGAAAGACAGTGCTTTAGGCTTCAGTGTAGAGTTCCATAGGATTATCTGTTTGAGGACTTTTTGAAGCTAGGCAGTTGCCTCATTTGTTCTAATTAGGCGGTTGATGAAGAGACATGACTTTGTGTGTATTGGAAATGCCAGATGTTTTCTAAGGACAGACTGTACACTGTGCAGCCTCCAGCTGAAAGTTTTCCTGCTATGAGTGGTATCTGAATTTCATTGAAACAGCTGAGACTGCACGAGCAGGTGGGAAAACAGTCTCTTCTGATGATGGTCAGCAGTGTTGTCATAGAGTGCAGAAGCTAATGCTCATAATTACTTTGTGTATATAAAACTCGTGTTGCAGATCCAGTGAGCTCAAAAAGATATAGATCTGCTTTTAAATTAATTTTCCTTTGATATTCTCTGGTCAATGTTTTGTATTGAAATTCTTGCTTATTCTGTTGGGGACCTTTACCCATTGAGTGATTCCATACACAGTCCTGACTGGTGATGGAGGCGAAGGTCTGAGTTCAGAGAAGTACGAGCAGTTTCCTGAGGCACTTTTGTGCTCTGTGAGATCGAGGACTAAGTTTGGCACAAGAAAATGTGTAGAGTGAGTTGAGATAGCCATGGGATCAGGCTTACCTGAAATACTACTCTTCAGTTATCAAATGTAAAAACGTGCTGCTGGAATCTTGCATGCATGGGTGAATGGCCATGGGCACTGCACTGCAGGGTTCTTTGCTGGCTGTTTGGTAGCTGGGATCATGACTTGGAACTGGATTGTGATAAAACAGAAGTGCGGGGCAGGTGGAGTGAGGAGGTGTGTGTTTTCTGAGTGCCTGTTTTAAAAAAAGGAAAATTCCATCACACCTCAAAGCAGCAGAGAACACCTTAAAGACTGTTCATGTAGTAACATCCCTGAATGGTGGGGGTGGGAAGGGCCCTGCAGAGCTCATCCAGCCCAGCTCCTGCTAAAGCAGCTTCCCCTGGCTCAGGGGCACAGGAACGTGTCCAGGTGGGGTTGCAAACCTCCCGAGAAGGAGCTTCCACACCCTCCCTGGGCAGCCTGGGCCAGGGCTCCCTCACCTCAGCACCAAAAGACTTTCTCCTCCTGTGCCAGTGACTTTTTGTGTTCCAGCTTGTGCCCATCGCCCCTTGTGCTGTGACTGTTGTACATGTTCAGGAGCAGCTTATTTCTGCTCGTGTTTTTGTACTGCTGTTATCTGCTTCAATCTGCTCAGTGTGGAGGCTGTTTCAGTAGCAGTTTATATTGTGAGTCTCTCGGAGGGATAGGCAGCCACAGATCATCACTGCCCTTCCCAGTGCTGTAAGCTGAAGTGCATGTTTGCATGAAGGACAGTTTCAAGGCAAATTAAATAGCAAATTGAGGTGGAGCAGATAAAGTCACGTGACACACGGTACAAGAGGTGTAGGAGTGGGAGACTTTTTAACCTGTTTGCTAAATTTCCTTAGTTTACTCTTTTCAAAACTCACACGAGTATGTCTTGTTTGGAAAAGACAATCTTGGGTTGAAGACATCTCTGAGATGTGTTTCCAGCCTCATGTGTTCCATACAGATCAGCTGATTTCAAGCATCACTGTCTAGGAAGAGTGATAGATAACAGCATCATTTTGACTGCTCTCAACTTGTGCAGAGAACCATTAGGCAGATCAGGGGTGATTCTTTGGAGTAGAATAGTTGGAATTCCTGAGCAGGGTTAACTCTGGTGTTGTTTAAGCTGACTGGAGGAATTACTTAGTTGTCTTCTACCTGGATAAGGTGTAGACTAATAAAAGGTTAATAACAAGAAATTCACATTTGACTCATTCCTTATTGGACTATCAGGTATTAGGAAACGAGGGGTGAGTCCCTTGCTGGTTTGAGGAGAAGTTAGCACATGAACTCCTTTTCTGATCAATGTTAGCACTCACTGATGATGCTTCAGCACAAACAAAAAATCAAACATTTTCCTTTCAAGCTCTGTTTAAATCACCCAGGAAGTTGATGTGAGCAAAATGGAAGAGAGGAAAAACGATGATGGGGAATATTTCCTTCTCATGCTTCAGTGTCCCAGTGCAAAGCAAGGACTGCACTAAGCTGTAGGGGTTTAAATGCCTCAGCACTGTGATGCTGAGCAGAGGCACAAGATACCGGCGCTCACTGTGAGGAACCACCTGCCTCCTCATAAGCTTCTTCCTGTGAACATGGAGGTGCAGCAATTCCTATCCCACAAGTGTCTAAAACACAGAAAACAAGGAAAACAATTTTAACTACTGCAGAATGAAACTGAATGGCCCACGATACGGACTTCCCGGTGTTTGGTCATTCGTCACTGCTAGGGATCGAGTAAACGGTACATCCTGAGTCAGGAGTTGCAGTCCCTTTGTTGAGTCTCAGAACTGTTACCATCTCTACCTTTGGGAAGGGCTTGATAGAGAGAGATGAAGCTTACTTTTCATTAATCATCTTTTTTTCATGAGAAAGCAACTAGAGCTGCCTCAGGCTGGTGGGTTTATCCAAAATGTTCATAAGGATTCCTTTAACCTGCAAAGCTGTGCACATGATACTCTGGTTATCTTTGACAATCATATTTTTATTTACCAGAGAGTGTCCGTGGCTTACTGACTTAACCTGATTCTGACTAGTTCATTTGAGTCTGCAAATTGTGATGAGAATCTTGTAGAGCGGCCGAGTCCGAAAAATGGGGGATTTGGGAACATTCCCATAGTGTGCATGTGTCGAAGGTGTGGTAAAACAGCTAGGGCACAATGCTGATGCAAATGCTTTCTCTAGCCCTGACAGCTGCTGCAGGAAGAGGAAAACTGGAAGTGTGTGAGTTACTTCTTGAGCGAGGAGCAGTTGTGACGAGAGCCAACAGGAGGGGGATTGCCCCACTTCTCTGCGCAGTACGGCAGGGCCACTGGCAGGTCTGGCACAGCTTCCACTTCCATGCATTCCTTTGGGGAGCAGCCCTTGCTCCTTCTGTCTCTAGTCCTGTTGTAAATTACTGTGAATTTCCTAACACACATTTGCATCAGATTCAAAGGCCCCTGTTCAGAAGCTCACTTGGAAGTTTACTGAAAGCGACACAGAGGATTTGGAAGCACATTGGCTGCACGACAACCATAGTTAGAACACACCTGCACAGTAATGCATGGCAGTTAAAATACTTTATTTCCTAGACCTAGAACAGAGGCAATTTCATGTCCTTCCTACTGCTCTGTACTTGTGGAGAGAGAATCTCAGAGTCGGGAGCCTTCCTTATGCCGGCCACTCCAGTCAGGAGAAGCCCTTGCACTACAGTTAAGGCTTGAGCTGTGCAGTATTTCTCAGTGGTCACTATAAGTAATGCCTTTGTCCTCTTATTAAAAGTTAACGCCATTGTGGCCACAATTCAAATCTGCCACTTCATTTCTAACTGGCTGTTTTGTGTTTCAGATTGCTAAACTTCTCGTGGAGCATGGATCGGATGTGAACCTGAGCGACAAGCAAGGCCGAACTCCACTTATGGTGGCATCTTGTGAAGGACATCTGAGCACTGTGGAGTTTCTGCTTTCTGAAGGTAAACAGCGGTTCGAGGCTGCACAGCTGCACCAGAGGCTGCACCTGTGTGAGTCGGGTAGTTTGGCTCATTAAACAGGACATCTTCATAGCAAAGTTAATTTTCTTTCTACAGGTGCAACCATTTCATCTCTGGACAAAGAAGGGCTGACAGCTTTGAGCTGGGCTTGTCTGAAAGGCCACAGGGAAGTGGTTCAGTATTTAGTTGAGAAAGGTGCAACAACTGATCAGACAGACAAAAATGGACGAACACCACTAGACCTGGCAGCGTTCTATGGAGATGCTGAGATCGTAAGTAGAACTAACAGCAGAAGCACTAAACACATGTTGGATTTTCACAATGCAAACCAAAGCTGAGGCAAAATACTGCCAACCAAAAGAGAAGGGGTATTTTGAGGAAGGAGCCAAGAGGCTTGCACTACTGGTGTCTGGGCTGCAGTCCGAGAGTTTACTCAGAAAAGCATTTTCTAGGTTAGATTGTAGTGCCAGGTGGTTGTGACAGAAGTCCAGCATTATCACAGAAGGATAGGAGTTGGAAGGGACCTCTAGAGATCATCCAGCCCAACCCCCTGCTAAAGCAGGTACCCCTGGCTCAGGGGGCACAGGAACGTGTCCAAGTGGGGTTGGAAACCTCCCGAGAAGGAACCTCCACACCCTCCCTGGGCGGCCTGGGCCAGGGCTCCCTCACCTCAACAGGAAACATTTTCCTTAAGTGGAACTTTCTGTTCCGGCTTTTGTCCATTACCCCTTGTCCTGCCACTGGGCACCACAGAAAACAGTGTCACCCCTTCCTTTCAACAAACACCTTTCAAATACTTGTAAGTGTTAATGAGGGCCCCCCTCAGCCTTCTCCAGCTGAAGAGCCCCAGGGCCCACAGCCTTTCCTCCTCACACAGATGCTCCAGTCTTCTGTCCCTCTTGAACTGGGGAACCCAGAACTGCACACAGGACTCCAGATGAGGCCTCAGCAGGGCAGAGCAGAGGGAGAGAAGAACCTCCCTCAACCTGCTGCCCACACTCTTCTTGATGCCCCCAGGTTGTCATTGGCCTACCTGGCCGTGAGGGCACGTTGCTGGCTCACTTCACAGTGTGCTGTTGTGCTTGATTGTGAGTGGTTTAGATCTCAGTTACAAGGTAGCATTTACAATTTCTGTGTTGGATGATCTGAGATGAGTTAAAAAAAAAACCCAAAACAACAACCCAAAAATCCCATGGGACATGAAAGGAAAGTCTCTTTTCAGCTTCTGCCAGCCCATGAAGGTAACCTGACAGGGTCCCAGGCAGTTGGGTGCCCAAGCGCAACACAGACTCCAAATGGGAAACGTAGGAAGAGCAGCATTGCCACAATAGATGAAATGCAAAAAGAGTTTGCTTCTCCAGCGTAATGCAGCATTACTTGTATTCCGTAGGTATCTGACATGTTTTGCATGGCAGGGAGAGAACTGCTAAAGATCCTGACATGTTTTGTCTTGCAAAGATGGCACTGGGCACATCTCTGCTTCACCTGAGCTTCCTGCCCTGGCTGCATGTTGGCATGCAGAACATGAACAAATGTGTTGGTCCTGGTGCTTCCAGGAATTTGAGTGCTGGTTTGCTTCCTTAGCTGCAGCCCTTCAGTTCCGTGGTATCCCTCTGCTGTATTGTCTTCTGTGGATTCAGGTCTGTGGCCTGAAACAGCTATATCACGCTCCGGAGTGTGTACTCGGGGTACTTCAGGGAAAATTAGGTGGTAGTTTAAATATTTCACTGTTCTGCCTGTCCTACCAAAATGCCACAGTGCTTGTGTTGTGTCTTGTCTCAGGTGCAGTACTTGGTAGAGAAGGGAGCGACGATTGAGCACGTGGACCACAGCGGCATGAGGCCACTGGACAGGGCCATCGGCTGCCGCAACACAGCCGTGGTGGTGATGCTGCTGAGGAAAGGAGCTAAACTAGGTCAGTGACACTGTCCTCTACACAGGAGCAACAACTTGAGTGTCTGCTCTGCTAGAGTGACTGTGAAGTGCGTGAGTCTTGACACACACAGTAGATTTTTGCAGGTTTTATGGTTTGCAAATGCCCACTCAAGAGAAACCAAGCTTTCTCTTTAAAGGCAGAGACTCAAGGCTCACCTCAGAAGTGAGGAAATGCAAGTAATTCTGTTCCTTTCTGTGATGTGTGTTGGTGAGGAGGAGTCAGTCTTCACATGGTTACTCTGTCATGATGAACCTACACAAGAAAATAACGATTGTGCTGCAGTGGTGCTCCGTCCTGACACTGTTAATGATTTAGATGATGAAGTTTCAGACTTAAGTAACATTCTTTTGGTAAATTATAGAACTTACATTTTACAGGGGCTGGGTAAAAAACATATGTCCAAGCCACGTAGGCAAGTAGGTGGTGCAGGTGTGTACATGGTAATTATTGAATCTGTAGTACCTTTAATTGATCATTTATTATTATTTGGGCACTAAGTATGATCAAATGACCGTGACTTTCATGCTGTCCTGTTCTGGCTTTGGCCCAGGGGTGACATGAATTGGGCCATGTACTGTCTGGCTGCCAGCAGTGGGGGACAGCAGGGGCTGGTGTGAGTAAATGTGTGTTGTGTGTGTGCACACACAACTCGGGACAGGTGCAATAGCTGCTGAAGTAGCATTGGGCTTTCTAATGTCAGTAGATACCAGAAACACACTTTATTCCCTTTTGTCAGAGATCCTTAAAATTTCACTTGCAGGAAATGCAGCATGGGCAATGGCCACCTCAAAACCTGACATTCTCCTTATTCTACTGCAGAAACTGATGGAAGAAGGAAATATGCTGTACAAAGTAGGTAGATGATTTTTTTTTCTGATAGCAGAACATTGTCATTGGACTCATTCCTCATTAAGGGTATGCTCTACCAGGCCTTAAGGATTGCAGTCTGCTGCATCATCAGATGCTTGACTGCTCTGTTTAAACACAGAAACAAAGAAAGAACAGCTTGTGTCATATGTGAGTTGCACATACGTGAATTTTTCTGGTACAAGCAGTATGTGCTAATGCAAATACTGTCCTGGTGAAATACCATGAAAGGGAGGACTTTCAAGGCAAACACAAACTCTAGCTACCCTGCCATTTCTCCCATCCTGCCTGTAACTCATACTGTTGATGTTTTTTAAGCCCTGTCTCAGTGTTTTCTCCTGAATGAGCATCTGTCGGTGGATGTCAAACACAAATGTGCTTTTCTGCAGCAGTGAAAAGCCTCTTGTTCCCTGACTTTGTAGAAAGGTAAGATGAAGGAAGCAGCCCAGCGCTACCAGTATGCCCTGAGGAAGTTTCCAAGGGAAGGCTTTGGAGAGGAAATGAAGGCGTTCAATGAGCTGAGGGTTTCCTTGTACCTAAACCTCTCACGGTGCCGCCGGAAAACAAACGTAAGCTCTCGCTGTTCATCTGTTGCCTCTGGGGCCCTGGGTCTCCCAGGCTTCTCTCCTGCTGGGTTTATTGAGTTTGTATTTGGATGTTGGTTTTTACTGTTTCAGACTCCTTTTTGCTGCATCCTGACTTTGGGCTTTGCTGTGCCCACACGTGGGGCCGCTTGGCTGTGGGCAGCTCTCACAGCTCTCCTCAGCCTTTGGTTCGACCACCAATGGACTAAACTCTCCTTGTTAAATGGAGACCAAGTGTGTTAGCTCTGCTGTGATCGAAAAATGTCATGTACCTCATCAGAAAAAGTTCTGGGCTTGTCCAACTCGTTTCCTCATTCTTCCTGTTTTTCTCTAAATTCCCGGGTCCGTAACTGGCCTTTTCCTCGACAAAGCCTTGCTATCTGAGGCAGTCATTTATCCTGCTAAACATGTAGGCTCTTCCAGCATTTTAACATCTTTGGGCTGAAAATAACCCCATCCTATCTATACTAAGGTTGCTTTCTGGCTACCTTGGAGTCAGTTTCCCTTAGACAGGAGAGACAAGGGTAGCAACATCAGCTCTGTCCCTTTGGAAAACACCTGCTTTTGCTGCCTGGTGGTTTTCTGTACTGAACAGGACATCTGCACTCCTGAAGCAGTGCTGGGAATAAAGAACATGCAGCTTCTTTTATTGTCAAGCTATAATGAGTCTGTTTAAATTATTAGGACTTTGGTATGGCTGAAGAGTTTGCTACCAAAGCACTGGATCTGAAACCCAAGTCTTATGAAGCCTACTATGCCAGAGCCAGAGCCAAGAGGAGCAGCAGGTACTGTTGGTTCTGTGCACTTCCCTGCACACATTTTTTTCTTCTAACTTCCCAGTACTTTCAGTAACTTTTCTCTTCCACGAGTTGTACTTGAATCTGCAAGGAAAAGTTACTTTCCACATGCACTTGTCTCTGTATTAAGTCTCTGAATCAGTTTAAGCCAACCATCTCCAAAAAACACTATTGAATACTCATTTAGGTCATTATTAGGCATTCTGGAAAGTAACAAATACGTATGCAGAGGGATTATTTAAGTATAAGAGGACAGCGCTGCTACTCCCTGTGCCTCGGCAGCCCTCAGCAGCAAGCCACCAACCTCCAGCACTGCTCTGTTTCTTACCCAGGGTTAACTGGGTTCTTTTGGGGGACAGGATGTGTTGAATCATTAGCAGTTCAAGAGAAGAACAAGGGGAGAGAGGAGAAACTGTCTTTAATCTGGAAAAATACCACCCCATAGCTGAAGTACAGGGAGAGGCCCCGTGTCTTTCCTAAGCAGAGCAGTAGGTGTCCTGAAGCACAGTTCAGGAAGTTCCTTGCTCTGAAGGTAACAGCAAAGGGCTTATGAGACAGAGCTTCAATTCCTGGTGTTACCAGCAGACTCCTGCTGCCCTCCTGAGCAAGCTGTTCAGTGCAAGGGGAAGGGTTTCAGGGCTGTGGGTCTGCACTTTCACTGCAGGAAAGAATTTCCTGGGTTGGAGAATATCCAATTCTTACTCTGTCAGTACCTGCAGCAGGAGGTGACAAGTAGAGTGTATTTCAGTGAAAGTGGCAGAGGTGGATGAGCAGTAGGCAATGCTGAGGCTCAGATTTGCCTCAGGTTTTTATTAAGTTCACTTTTTCTCCCCCCTGAACAGAAAGCTACTCGCTGCTCTTGCTGACTTACGTGAAGCCACACACCTGTGTCCTACCAATCAAGAGATCAAACGGCTCCTGGCTCGAGTAGAAGAGGAGTGCAAACAGTTCCAGAGAACACAGCAACAGAAGCACCAGTCTCCACAGCTGCTACGGCAAGTTAACAACTCTGACAATGAGGAGGATGGCATTGTGCAAGGTGTGAATGATAATTTCGATCTTGAAGATGGGGAGGATGAATCTGTTTCCCCTCCACAAAGGCTGCAGCATTCTGTAGCTGCTTTACCATACAGCAGGACCCTTCAAGAAGGTGTTCAGCAGCAAGCTCGATCTGTGTCCCCGCAAAGTAGAACAGGCAGTAAATACCTGAGAGAGCCAGGCTTGGTCATGCAGCCAACAAAGCAGGCACAGATTGTAAAAACTAATCAGCACTTGGGCTCTGTCCAGCCTGGATCCAAAATGGGCAGCAGTCAATGCAACACAAAGACACCGTCATCCTTCCGGGACCACCCCCAAAGCCCCCTGCCAGGGCGACACTCCAGGAGCCAGCATTTGGATGGGACAAGCGTGGTGGCATCAGGAAGCGTTTCCACAGGTCCTAGTTGTGAACTGTACGGTGAGATGCTCACGCCCAGCCCTTGTCCCCTGTCACTGCACAATGAGAGCGTCTCCTCTCATCCCTTTGCAAGCAAGTCCCGAGCCGCTGACCGGGCGGCCACTGCCCCGGTGAGCTCCGGCGAAGGGAGGCAGCCCGCTCCTCCCTCCAGCACCATGGTTCTTGCCGGCTCAACCAGCAGCTTCACCTCAGCCACTAGTTTTTCAGACAGTATGAAGGGTCTTGGCCCAGACGTTCGACTCAAGGAGAACAGCGCTGGGCAGGTTCAGGGAACTGCTGCTGAGCACCGGCCTCGCAACACCCCCTTCATGGGCATCATGGACAAGACTGCCCGGTTTCAGCAGCAAAGCACTCAGGCCAGCCGCACCTGGCACTCTCAGGCAGCGGAGGGATTATCAGCCACCGCTGCTTCGGGGGGCATGCAGTCCTCCCATATGGAGCAGGTCTCAGTCAAGCACTACCAAACTAAAACGTCCTGTACGGGAGCTGCCCTGGGCGATGGCAGCCAGAACGGGGTGCAAGCTAAAGAGCTAGAGGAGCTCAGGTGCCACAGGCCTCCCCCCTGTCACGACAGCCGAGCGCCCAAGGCTGCCCCGAGGCCGCTGCCTCAGCCCAGCAGGGACCTGGGCCCCGGCCCTGCCACAAAGCCAAAGCGATCCTTCATCGAGTCCAACGTGTGAGCAACGGCTCTGACCCACACGGGTGGGACACTCTGCTAGACAGAATACAGCTCGGTGGGTCCTGGGGGAGCTGGGGTTAGCAGCCCATGCTGGCCAGTACTGAATGGGAATCGACCACTTCGCACTCTTCCTCTTGTCCTAGGACAGCTGCAGTAACTGGAATAGCAAATTCAGTAGAGTCAATGAGGAGCCTCAGTCCCCCAGACAAGGGTCTGAAGCAGAGAAATCCTTCCCTTTACCATTAAATGAGACTTTCCTTTCCCATGGGCCATTGGTTATGTGACCTCGCCACACACAGAGGGAATAGTCGTGCCTCTACAAACGCTCAAGTGCTTACTTCTCAAGCCAGTGTTCAGAGCGAGGGCTGCTGCGTGCTCAGAGCTGTACATGTATGTACAAGGGTTTTTTAAAATCAAATAGAGTATTTTATGACTTTTCTAGTGGGATCTAATTTGGGTTGCATGATGTACATGTAGGCAGCATCAGTGTTGTGCGAGTGAGTGAATTGTAAGCAGCCATGTTTGGGCATGTAAATACAACTATTTTTAGTAACTAGACGAAATCAAGTACAGTGAGCAGTAACATTTGCATGTGTATTGAAAGGCTTTGACCATATTGGTTATTGCACTGAAGAACACACTATTAATGGCATATTAACAGTAATCGCACTTTATAGAGTTTATCTGATCACCTCTGGGTGCTACCTTAAAGCAGAGTGAGGTATGGGCTAAGCAAGGGCAGGCTGAGGGGTGGCATGGGAAACGTGAGGAATGGATGGAGAGAGGAGGGAAGCGTGAGAGAAGCGTCTGTGCAGTTGCCTGGCAGGATGAAGTTGTGAAGCTTTTTGGAGGAAACAAGGTTTCCATGGGCAGGGCTGTTGGGAACAGGGAGCTGTGGTGCTGTTCCTGCCCTGGGGCTCCTGCACCTCCCACACACACCTGTTCTTACAAGTTCCTTCTGAGTTTGCATCATTATGCTTCAGCTTATTTATTGTTTACTGTTTCTTTGGTATTTTGTACAAGTCCTCTCTTAGCCTTGCCCTGTAGTTCTATTTTTGCACAGCTACTGTATTTTTCCATACAAAATAAAGATTATTAATATACCTGTGGGACGAGACGCAGTCACTGGTGGGTGCAGGAGAGATGCTCTCCCAGCTTCTCCAGCTGGGTGTCCAGTCACAGGGAACAGAGCAAGAGACTGGAAAACCGACTTGGCAAAATCAAGACTTGCCCCTTGTAAATGTGGTGAAAATGGTGAGAGAACTGTCATTTCTTGAACAGGAACAACACAAAGCCAAATCAACAGCACCGTTCTCCCAGTCGTTTTCCGGGTGCTTCTACCAGTAAACGTTTTCTTTCCAGCAGCCATCTCCCTGACAGCCGCAGCTCAGAACAGACACGTAGTCTTTTCTTTCCTGTGTTTCCAATGCAAGGATTCATTCAGCTACTTCCAGGTTCATTTCTATTCATTTTAAGGAACACCTTCAGAAGGGGGTGGTTTCGGTGTGGTGCTGCTGCCTCTCCTGCCACCCAGTGATGGCCATCTTCAGCGTCCTGTTGGGGGTGAGCAGCAGCGAGGGCAGAGGAAGGTTTGTCATGGGACTGGACCGTCTGTTACTGCTGAGCCAGTTCTCCATCGCTTCCTTCTCATAGGAATAACCATCTACAACGAAAGCATCAGCAGATCTTGTGTGACAGCTGCCTGGAGCCTGTTACGCTGTGCTGAAAAGGGAGGTGAGGGACTCTATTTCCAAAGAGGAAAAGGGAGACCTAGAAAATTTCCACAGTCTTCAAGATCAACTCCCACACCTTGTTTCAGATTACACACTTAAACGTGTTAAAATAAAACTTTATACAGCAGCATTAAGATGCAAATTTGGTATTAATGGCATTAAAAAAAAATAAAGGACCATGAGAGCTGCCCGTAAACATAACCAGTTCAGGCTCATGTTGTGCTTCCCTCTGACTGCAGAGCACCAAAGCACTAAGACTTTTATTTTCAGGTTGAATGAGACATCCTGCAAAAGCTCAGTAAGACCTAATGGTGAACAAATGACTGTGGAATGGGCCTTGCCTGGGGAGAAGGAACTGGTCTCAGCTGCCCCTGGGCCGGCCCTTCACATCCCATCCATTTCTGAGCTTCAAGGGCAACACCAACACACACACACACAGATACTTACAGAACAGTAACAGTGCAGCACTAACCCCCCAACATGCACCTGCACAGTCACCCTGGAAATAAACACAAACCTGTGTCCCTCCTGACCAGTGCAGAGCTACACACTATTTCCTCCTCCTTTACTGAATACGAGCTGCTTCCCAACATGGGAAAAGTCACGAGTAACACAAACAGGCAGTTTGGCATTCTGTCTCCTTTCTCCTTAAATTCCACATGGCACAGAGGCCATGCTGAAGTTTTACTTCACTCTCCCTTAGGTCACTGAACTGAACAAGACATCCAGCTCACTTCAGTTAATTCCTAATCTCAGAAACAGCTGAATTCCCCACATTTGGCTCTGCACAAGTGCACACATCTTAGAGTCAGCAGGTTCCTCCTCACTACAGGACCTTCCCTCGGCTCTCTCGTCCCAGGCACTGGACACAGGCAGCTCATGGGCAGACAAGTTTCCAAACACAAACTTCTCCTTAACCAGCTGGACCACCAACGAACCCTCCTCCTGTTGCAATCACTAATGTTTCAAGTTACCAAGAATTCATCAGCTTCTGTGGCAATAAAACTCTGCCCAGCCTGATGGGCACAGAGGCACCAGCATCACACAGCAGCACCACACAGCCAGAGAACCCTCGATTTTAACAGATCATGCCTGTTTGATTTTTTTTCATACACATGTGAAGAGTGACTATCAATTCTCAGCTTTTCAACACCGTCCTGCTCTGAACCCACATAATCTCATTTCAAAAGGCTACATGAGGCTGCTCCTCCTACTGATAATGTTCAGAAGCTCCAGCCCTGTTAAGTGCAGTGCTTTCCACTCCAGCACTTAGCACATGTTTTCATATTTTGAACATCTTCATTCTCCACAGCCTGGCCCCATACCTCAAAGCTGAATGCAGTCAGTTGCTCACAGAACAAGATCAGAACTATCAGCACCACTTCTTCATAAAATGATGCAACTGTATAGCATTCTGCTCCCTGCACACCTCAGCTCCAAGGTCTTGTTGAAGTTCAATGAACCTCATTCTGTGCAAGTTTTTAAGTGCCATACATATGGTGTCACAATGAGCCAGCGGCTGGGTCCTCCCAACCCATCCCTGTATGCACAGCTCCATTTTGCACTCACCAAGACAACTTATGTAATGAGGCTTGCAATTACATCTGCAAAGGGTCACAGTGGAAACAGCATTCAAAGAAATTATTCACAGCCTCCCCAGCAGAGCTCTCACTAAGCAAACAGCCTGCCACAGTGTTCTGCTCTGTATCAGAAGTGTAATATGGCAGATTAAAAACTGAGTGCAGATCTGTTTTGTGGCAGCAGCTATTTAGAATAGTTTCTCTTTCAACTGATAAGAAGTCATGCCCATTCCTGCCTTTCCCACACCTTTAATCACTTTTAGTCAGTGTCATTCAAAGACATACCTGCTGCGATGACAGGATCCTTCATCAGCTCCCTTGTTATAGGGCACAAGAACTCGTCAGGGATAGGGACAGGCATCAGTTTCATCCTCAGCTCTTCAATCTTCTTGAGGAGTTTATTGCGCAGGCCCAGAGACTCTGGAAAGTCATTGACACATGAGATAGACAGCCAGGGTTGTATGGCTGGTCACCCTGCCAGGAGAACTCTGAAAAGGCTTGTCACCAAATCTCTTCAGTATCAGCCTTGGAAAAGATGCATTTTAATTGATACAAACATTAAGTGTAGTACTAGCCACAGAATGGCAGGAGCCGGCACAGTGTAAAGAACTAATTTCAAGCCACACAGTCACTTCTCTAAATGTCTGATGTGATAGAAAACACACTGCTGGCCCAGTGACTGACTCTCGCAGAGATTAAAACAGCTACAGAGTAAAATCTGAATACCACTGACATCACAGGGACCGACTGCTGTCTCCTTCCAGTCATGCAAAACATACAGACTCACAGTTTCAGTAGAAGTGCAATTCACTGACTGTCCCTGAATCTTCAGAGTAGCTTTTGTCATCCAAGGTCATTTACACCTGTCCTACAGCGCAATACTCGTGCTGTACAGTGCTGCTGTCCCGTGTCTCACAAAGGCATGACTGAAGAACACCTGAACCTGTGGGTTTTAAAAGTTCTGCCTAGAGGTGCCAAGATTAGGATGAACCTTAAAAAAGCCTGGGTAAGGCCCACTGAAGCCCTCATGACACACAGGGACCTCTGTCTCTTGCTGACAGTTCACAGTGGCTCATTTCACTGGAAGTGGTGGTACCAGGACCTTTGCTTTGCTGTTATTAACACCACACCCAGCAAAGCACCTGCCATTTGTCTATACTGTATAGTATATACTATACTATATATCCCCAGCATCTCTGCTTGGCAAACAAACCAGCACCTAATCTACACCTAAATCTAGCCATCAGAATGAACAGGGAGAGAACTCATATTCAGAAAGCTTCAGTGTAGTTCCCCATCCTTAAATTTCTTCCTTCAGAATGACAACTGTGGAATCACTGCTACCACAGCCCTTCTTTGTGATGTCTTGCAATGAAGTGACAGTGTATTAACTAGGACACCTGATCAGTTACACAGAAGCTAAAATCCCTTTTACACAGCTTAATGAGACAAAATCTGAAGTGGAAAACAAACAAAAGCAGGTAAGGCCACTGAACACTGCATCGTTGGTGGAGGTGCATTTTATCTATCTAGGTATAGGCAAACACACCAACAAAAAGAGTACTGTGGATGACGGGACATCAGAGGCTTCTGTCAGCCCCTAGTAAAGAAATAATGCATTTCAGGGAAAACTACATCCACTTATGGAAAACCTAACTCACTTCCATTCCTACATTTCACATGCACTCTGAAGGTTAAAAACTAGCTGGGTTTGTATATTCTTACCAATTTTTAATTCATTAGTCAGACTTTCTTTAGTAAGATTCAGCAGCTCCTTCCCATCGATGTTATTCATCTTGAAAAGCTCAACAAAGTCTACCAGGTCTTGAGCACATAGCCAGGCTGAAACATGGTCCTCTGACCAGTCCTCAACAGCCACCTTGGATTCATTTTCTACTGCACTTCCTTTGCAAAGGAAAGATAAAAGGCAGTTTAAAAACTAAACACAGACACACCACCCCCAAAAACAATGAAAGAAGACACAGTTCTAAGAACAGTCACAGGTATGATGCTTCTCAAGTGCTCTCACTGCCAAACATTCCTCAGCAGCTAATAAAAGAAATGCTTATTAGACATTACTTCAGTGCAAGGGAAGAACTTGGGTTTGTCTTTTACCTAACAGCTGTCAAAGTTTAGAGGAATTTAATCTCTCACATGCCTACACATCTGACAAATTTGGACTGAACTAAAAGACAGAAAAGCATCAGCAGACACTGGGAACAAGTCTCACACCTCGGAAAAGCAGATCAAAGTCCAGACTTAGTCTTGTGCTCAGAACAAAGACCTATGTACCTTTGTTCCACATCCTTTAGGTGCTGATCTATTTTCTAACATTACTTATCCTGTTTTTTCACCTAAAACAGCTCCCAAGCTCTATTTCGTGTGGACTACTACGCTTGCAATTAGCATACTTTCTGTTTAACTCATTGCCACTGATGATTGTCCAAAAAGTCTTTCATACATTTGTCTCTTAACTGCTGTCCAGAGAGTAAGAAATGGTGAGTATCTGAACAGATGATAGAGCAGATCAATGCAATAAAAATGCTTCTAGTATGTCTTTTCTTTAAATTCCCAAAAGAGACATTCACTAAAGAGACATAACATGCACACAATCCTGAAGTGGCCAACTAACAAAAGTGGGAGGAGTGGCTGATGCACCAGAGATCGTGCTGCCATTCAGCCAGATCTGCACAGGCTGGAGAGTTGGACAGAGAGAAACATCATCAGATTCAACAAGGGCAAGGGCAGAGTCCTGCACCTGGGGAAGAACAGCCACCTGGGGATTGACCTGCTGGGGAGCAGCTCCAGAAGAGAGACCTGGGAGTGCTGGTGGGCAGCAAATAAACATGAGCAGCAGTGTGGCCTCGTGGGCAAGAAGGTCAATGGCCACCTGGGGGCATGTAGGAGAGTGCGGAGGTTCTCTTCCCCTTCTCCTCTGCCCTAGTTAGGCCTCATGTCCTGTGTCCAGTTTTGGGCTCCCCAGATTAAGAGGGACAGAGAACTGCTGGAGAGAGGCCAGTGCAGGGCCACCAAGATGATCAGGGGACTGGAGCATCTTCCTTATGAGGCAGGATCTGGGACTGTTCAGCCTGGAGAAGAGGCTGAGAGGCGACCTCATCAACACTTACAAATCCCCACAGGGCAGGTGGCGATAGGATGGGGCCAGTCTATTTTCTGTAGTGTCCAGCAACAGGACAAGGGGTAACAGGCAGAGGAGGAGAAATCCCTTTGGTGCTGAGGTGAGGAAGCCCTGGCCCAGGCTGCCCAGGGAGGGTGTGGAGGCTCCTTCTTGGGAGGTTTCCAAACCCGCCTGGACACGTTCCTGTGCCTCCTGAGCCAGGGGAACCTGCTTTAGCAGGGCCTGGGGCTGGAGGAGCTCTGCAGGGCCCTTCGAAACCCCACCATTGTGTGATTCTGTGTAAGAAAAAGACAGGGGTTTTGCATCTCCGGCACATGTTCAGCAATACTGAGGTGGATTAAATTTCAAGAACAGATGACAAATACTTCACACACTAACCTGCACAGCGCTGCTCCAGATCAAACTGCCATATGTTCACAGTTTTATCCATTGAGGTTGTGGCAAGTAAGGGACTATGTGGTGCAAAAGCACAAGTTGTAACATATCTACAAATAAAATTAAATGGAAATTCACAAGAAAAGGATTTATTTTATTGCTTAACCTTAAAACAGAATAATGATACTGAATTCTTACCTGGTATGCTGAGACAAAGTATGAAGGGTAATACCAGTACTCTGTAAAGGAATAGTTGTGATTTTAAATCTTAAAGAACAAAAAGAATGCTTGGTCACTTTTAGACTTTCTTTCAAAATAAATGATAACATTGCTGCTTGGAAGGGACAGGAATTACTTTCAGAGAAGTTCCATAACCTCACCAAAGCTGAGCAGCAGCTTGCATTTCCTGCTTGGAGCCCCCTGTTCAGTTTGCTGGGACAATGCTGTCCTCCAACAACCAGCCAGCATGGAACTTTCAGCATCACAATGTCAGAAATACCAACTGAATTAGTCATATCCATATTGGCTGGTTGTTCCTATGGACAGAAACGCTTCTTCTACAAGTCTAGGACTAGAAATGACCAGAAGTGAAGAGGTAACAGAAATTCAAACAGATGGCTCAGGACAATCCTTCAGCTGGGCCAGGGATTAGTCACACCTGTGGCTCTCCTATTTGGCCACTAGATGCTACTAAAACCCAAATCCTTGGCTTTCTGCACCTTTTATCTCACAATTTTAAAGATTTTCCTTCTTATGATGGATACTATTTCTTTGACAGGTGCAGACAGACTAGCAAGATGGAGGGCAAAGTTATTCTGAACCAATAAGCACTCTGGTTCTTGGAGCTGTCCACCATGAGAAAAGTGCCCTGTTTTAGTTTGGAATCTCCCTCTCATGAAAGTCTATCGTCCCACTTCTCAACAGCCATAAAACTTATTGTCCCACTTGGCAACAACCTAAAGGCTACAAAAGCTCAGAAATAGCACCAAGAACCACCTATGCTGTGGTTTCCTGCATCCTTCAGTCTCCTGGGGTTCCAAACACCCAGGGGGCTTCTTAAACATCTGTCTAAACCTCAAACTACTAAAATAATCGGTCCAAACATTGGGAAGGTATCAAATCAGTGATTTTGCTGATAAACTTTAACCCTAATTGAAAGATTGTATCAGTACACTAGCACATGCAGAGCAAGCTGAAGAAGCTTCATCTTTGTTCATCCTTCAATGTCAGCAAAATTGTTAATACCACAGAGTAATAAAGGCAAACTTCACTTACAGGTGAATCAGCAAGGATGAAACAGCGGTATTACAGAAAATGTCTGAACAGTATGTTTTAGAGAAAAGACACTGTCTTTAACATAAACATTTTTCTTGAATTCTTTATTTTGCCTCTATTTTATGTGCACTTTATATTAATAAACTTAAAAAAATGTCTATGGCCATCAGTCCTGATGTTATGTTAAAAGCTACAACACTTCTTGCTTTGCAGACTAAGGCAGAATTAGGGTAACAAAAATCGTTTCTACTTCAATATGAAAATAACATGGAAGTATGGAGTTCACTGAATAACTACTGTAGAGAGAACAAATAACAAAGAAATGAAAATAAAAAGTGGGAAAGACTGATCAGTTCCCTCAGATGCACAGTAAATATTTTGGGTTTATACAGTTTCTCTCCTGCAGTGTTTCTTTACACAGATAAGACACTGCAGGAGCAGTGCTGATGTTTGAAGACAACAATCCAATGAATGACCTTGCACTCTGCTGTACTTACAGTTTCATGTATTATGACACACTTGTCCACAGACCTTTAAAAAAATAAAAACACATCAATGTTAAAACGATGCAGAGAGGGACAAGAAGACTATTTTAGGTTAAGAACAGGAAGGAAGAAAAGACTTTTCCACAAACAAGAGCAAATAGATTTCTCAGCACTGCTTTATGGGAAGCCGAGATATCTAAATCCTCTCCAACTACAACCACTTCGAAACACCACCACTGATTACCTGCACCTCCAAGCATGATGTAAAATACAGTAATTTAATATGAAGACTCTGCCTTTCCATCACAACTTCTGATGTAGGGGATCTGCACAGGGCTTACCCAACCTGGCCCCCACTCCCATTGCTCCCCACTGCCTGAACCATACCCACTTTGCACACAGTACCTGCAAAGCAGACGCACAGAATCTGGCTGTCTACAATCTGCTCTCAGCATCTAGATTTGTCTTTGAACTCTTTTCATTTGCAGAGAAAGCTAGAGGAAGCAGTGCAGTGCAACACGTAGAACACAGTGGTGCAATGCAATCAGTACATAAAATATTTCATTAAGTACTAATTTTATACTTATTTACCATGACAGCAATGTTTCCTGAAAGGCTTGTTGGATAGACATTTCACTTATGATCATATTAGCCAAACTCATAATCCATACATCTAATGGTAAATAAAATAACTGGAGGTCACAAACATTGATAATGACCTTCACATACTGAAAACGACTTCCTTAAAAAGAACAAGTGAAATGTGGAGTCTTATTTGCTGGCTATTGAAGCCTTTTTCCTTTGCAAGATACCAGTTTTCCATTTCAGTTTAGAAAGTCTTTGTAAAAAAGACAATTAAAATCATTGTATTACTTCAAGGTGCCACTTTGGGAGAGATCTAGCACTTTTCATGAGAAGTGCAAACTGAAAGAGTACAGTCATTGACACTGATAAAAAACATAAATGATTTTATCTACCTTATCTATCATTTCCTCTCAATAGCTGATCGTCAACAACCATTTGAGATGGACAGTCCCGTCATTTTTGCACACAACTTACTATCCATCTTTCTGAGTTGTATCTTCCCACTTGGCTGTTAAGACTACACTGGGAGACAACATCAAAAGCCTTGCTCAAGTTGAGGTGTCAAATGTACACCGTGTTCTCCCACCACAGAGGGCAGTCAGGCTGGCCAGCCTCAGCTTGCCCTTGTTCAGTTCCTGCTGCTCTCCCCAAACACGTTGTGCTTGGAAGCGGCTTCCGAGCCCACTGGAAGCTCACTGAAGCCCACTCGCTTCATAACCTTCCCAGAGACTGGAATGAGGCTCACTGGGCTGTATTCTCTGGATCCTCTTCCTTGCCTTTCTTGGAGGTGTGACATTCGCATCTCTCCAGTCACCAGGAATCTTCCCTTCACCCTCACCCTCCTGGGTCTCTCAAACATAACAGTGACTTTGCAGTGATGCTGACTACTCCCTTGTCACCCTCTAAGGAAAACTAATCATCATATTAGTCTCTAACTGATGGTTCGAGATTAATTTGGGTCTTAAAGCATTATTCTGTACAGTGCTGGCAGCAGAACCACAGTCTACAGTCAGCTATTTAAGTCTCTAAAATGTTCCTGCAAGAGCACAAGTGAGAAGGAAATCCTAAACAGTGTCCCAAAGAGAAGGTAAGACTGCAATGGAGACCTGCACTTCGACAGACGCAGAGCATCTGCATGGAAGCCACACAAATGCCCCAAACCCACGAAATCATGACTCTCCTTACAATACTCAAAAGGACAGAGCTTGTGACACCTCAGATTTCATCATCCATGAGATACACACCAATTAGAAAGACAGTCCAGTAGTTCTGGAGGTCACAGAACTATTCCTTAATTATCAGAAACACATTCTGGAATCTCCAACACTTTTGAGCTTTCTGCTCTGCAATACTGCAGCGTGACCCCAGACACCCATCTGCGTGACACCTGAACAAGTAACAGAGACTGCTTACCCTGACACTAACATCTGCCCGTCGTAGGAAAATGCACACGCCAGAACTGGAGCAGAATGTCCACTCAATGTGCACTTACATCTCAATTTAACACCTGAAAATGCAAAAAGCAGAATTATTACACATGGACATACTTGACAAGGTGTAAGACAAGTTGCTTTTACAAGCATAAAGCTGCACCAAAGGGCTGACTCTGTGGCGTGCTGTCTACAAAAAAGGGGCAAAAGATCACAGTTCCTCACTTCGCAGTCCTAGCATGAAGAAGAGTGTTTTAGACAATTAAATGTGCATGTGTACACACAATATTCATCCATACAGGCTTCTGTACAGAAGAGATTACAGAAAAATACCCTCTGAAGATGTTTTTGGCCATCTGCCTACTCTCTACATAGCATTCACACATCTGCATTGCAGTTTTAGCAGAGGTCAACACTCTTCATTTCAAACAAGATGCAAATTACCACTAAAGATTTCAGACACTGGAATACAAAAAAACATGACTATACACACCTAAGAAATCTTCAAACCAAATAAGCCAGAGTTTGATCTGATTATCTTGACCACAAGAAGCCATCTGGAAGTATCTAAATCCGCGTTCACCACCTGATAAAACTCAAATGTGTCAATGAGAATCAGAAGTACTGAAAACAACAGCACAACAGTGAACTGCATCAGCAGCCTGACACTGGAATTTGATACATTCCCTTCATCTCAGTACTGCTTTTTAAAAGCGTTAATAAAAATAACTTCATAAATAAAGCCATGTAGAAGTAAGAAATAGGTTATCACTGTCCGTCTGTTTCCTGAACAAGTAGATAAAGATGAGAATTGGGTTCTTATTTCAAGTTTTCTTGGTGGTAAATGTGTGATCCCTCTCTCTACTGAGAGCAACAATTTAGTCTTTCAACGTAAATTCCATGGTTATATCCATTTCACAGAATCACAGTGACCACTCTGACTGCAGCAGATCTCAGAACTGACCTCAGACCGGTGAAACCTTTAAGCATTGCTGGGACTGTAGTGTGAGATTTGGGTCTCTCAGAGAGAGGAGTAGCACACATTAGCTATCATGCTGTAAAGGACACATGTTTCTTGGGAACTAAGAACAAGTTAACAGCAAACTTGGGCTGGATGGGAATTCTGCCGTGATGTGGGGACTTTGGCACTATTCTACAAGCTGCCTCTTGTTAGTGTGTATGACAGTGTTGCACACACCACCCAGAGCTCTTTGGGATAACCTGGAGAAGGTCTTACACTGTCTTCCACTGAGGTTCACTAGAAAACTGCAGCAAGACCTTCCAATGTTTAACCAGCATCACTAGGTAATTTCACTGAAATGTGCTAACTCAGGAAGAAGTCAGCACTGAACCCTTGCAGGCCCCTTGTGTGGGAAAGCCCACACATCATTACAGCAGCTTCTACGCAGCTGTGACTGCATCTACTTTAAAGGTGGAAGAATCATCTGCTACAAATAGTCTAAAGCACAAAGAAGCAATCAGAAACTCTTGTTCCAATTTTGCTCTGATTTAAGCAGGAGAGTCTTAATCTAAACCCATCTTCAGTTGTCTTGTATAAGCACTACTTGTATGGATCGTGTGTTAAATCTGCCAACAATCCCAGAAGTTTCAATGGTTGCTGACCGAATGGCAACATACAAAAAGGGAAAAGTTGACTTTCAATCACATATGGCCTACAAAAAATTAATCATACATCAGCTAAAAAAATCCACAGCACAGGAAATGCTTCCTTTCTTGCCTATTTCTGTCTTGGTGTAAGGGCCAAAAGCTGAAGGGCTGGCAACATACTTTTTTAAACCAAGAGAATAATCTCACCAGGAAACAGGATGGTGAAAATTACACTCTGATCTGTTTCAGCTACAGCACGTTCCTTTGCCCTCAGATGCAATTCCGATCATGATGCAGTTTTTTGGGTAGTATCTTCACCAAGAAACATCTAGAAGTGCCATATAAAGATTAATCCCCTTCCCACTGACAGTAATTCAACGCTGTCCACACACCCTTGATTGATGCTTGCATACTGCTTTTTTTTGCCCCTCCTCTTCTCCTGCTTTCTTCCCACTCTGTCCCACCTCCTTTGACAAAGTGGTACACAGACAGCACTGCTTACTGCTGGGTTTAGCACTGAAAGATGCAAGTGGCTGCTCAGCTGTAATTCCTTTGAGAGCAGCCCAGGTATATTCTGAAAACAAATGACTGCATTTCTTTACAGTGAAAACTTTGTCTCCAAAGTAGAACTGGAAAGCATAAAAGGGTACCTACAAGGTTATTAAGACAAGTTGCAGCATTAATTCCCAGGAATCCTAGAAATTCCTAGAAATAAAGTAACACTTTTTTTTTTTTTTTAGCCACATTCCTCCCCTAACAGGTCAAGTAACTAACCAGAAATTGGCTGTGAAGAAATGTCACAGCAAGTAACACCAAGATCATGCGCTTTTTCATTATACAGGCACCTCGTTTTATCATCCCAAATGGTTAAATCACCACACGACGATCCAGTGACAAAGAAGTTTCCATTAGGAGAAAATGCACAGGCCACCAAAGAACCATCTTTAACATTCCCAGACCTGAAAGGCAAGGGCACACAGAATTTGGAGTAAGTAATTCTCCGAAGAAGTGATCTCTAAAATGCAATCTGATACGAGCCAAACTGTTCTAAGTTTTGCACTTTGGAACTTGGCAACAGAAGGGAGAGAAACTCACACCAGCTGTGGAAACAGATGTAAAACAAGCACAGCTGCAGGATCCAGGACTGCTATCCTTAACTCACCCAGCTCCCTGCTCTGTCACCATTACAGTCTTAAACTGTACGGCCTCAGGATACGACAACAGTTTCCAAACTCTTTGACTGCTGGATTACTATCAAGCTTCCCAGACCTTTCTGCAGTCCAAATAGCCTTGCAATTAAATACATAATTAAAAACTGATACGCATAATGCAAGAGAAGGCACACAGCACAGCCAGGCCCCACGAACTGCACATTACACATCACAGTTTGCTGGCCCACTGTTTAGAAATAATGCAGGCAATACACAGTGCATCTTGATTTCATGTTAAATCAATGACAGCAGCTCCCTGAACTTGAAAAACGTCGGGATTTAGATGAAAGATAAAGATGTTCAAGCTTATTGAGTTTGCATTGTTTACGAAAACCCAAGTGAACTCAGCACTTCTCCCTCTCTCAATAACCTTTCAGACTTCCAAAGCCCGTCCCTGTCTCCTCGCGACACCCCTCAGCGCTGCTCAGTCTCCAAGCCCTGTACACGGTGTGGCACGTCGCTTCAATTACCTTCTGTAATGGTTCAATTACCTGTCATGGTTAAACAAGGATGTCGCAAACTCTCTGTCCCTCACCTGTAGAGTGTGAATGACTGCGTGTTCCAGAGCACCAGGCTCCCATCTGCCGCCCCCGCCAGCAGGCGCGAGGAGTCGGGCGAGAAGCGGCAGACCCTGACAGGGCTGCGGCTGGGCTGCAGCAGCACGGCCAGCACGTGCCCGTCCCCGCTGCCCCACACCACTGCCGTGCCGTCGGTCGAGCACGATGCCAGCACGTGTCCTGACGGGGAGAAGCAGCAGCAGTGCACGGCGTACGTGTGGCCTTTTAGAGGCAAGTACGGAAGCTCGGTGAAGTCGTTTAAAGAATAAACACGAACTGTTTTGTCCAAGGAACAAGTGGCCAAGCACTGCGAGGAGAAGGCACAGCAGCTGACATCGTCCTTGTGATCTGACAAAGTGTGAATTAGCGTCACCATTTCACCAACTTCCAACAAAAAGATCTGAAAAGAAGGTTCAACAGTTAGACTGACCTCTCCTGTCTCGTGAAACGCACTCCTCTGACCAGGCCCGTTCACCGGGGCCAAAAACTTATAAAGGAATGTGCAGATGGATTTTTTTCATCTTAGTCCTGATTTATCCTCAGTTTAAATCAGAGATTAACCACAGAAACAAGGGGTTTATGATCATTAGAATTAACGTAACTAAACATTTGTTGTCAGCTTGCAATCTTGCAGTACAACAAGCAAGATCACACAGCAGCTCTCTGGCCTTAGAGTAGTGGCAAAACAAGTTGTTCTAGTTATTTAATTTATGCTAAGATGTCCACTGTTCAGATTCATTATCATTTTCATCTACACCAGATGTAATGTGGTAAATAGCATTTACAAATACGTTCCATCAGGAGGATGGAGCCAGGCTGTGCTCAGTGATAGGACAAGGGGCAACGGGCACAAGCTGCAACAGAAGAGATTCCAACGAAACACAAGGAAAACTCTTCCCAGTGGAGATGAGGGAGCACTGGCAGGGGCTGCCCAGATGGGCTGTGGAGTCTCCTTCTCTGGGGACATTCAAACCCAGCTGGATGAGTTCCTGTGTGCCCTGCTCTAGGTGCTGCTGCTCTGGCAGGGGGGTTGCACTGGATGATCCTTCGAGGTCCTTTGCAAGCAGAAGAGCATCAAAGCATTACTTGGGATTGCACAGGAATACAGTACGGTTTGAGCTGAAGGGACCTTTAGAGATCACCTAGTGCAAACCCCCTGCCACGGTACTCTCCAACCAGCCTCTCCCCATGCTGCAGATTACTGCCAAGCTTCCTGAGAATAAGGAAGCAGAGCCGAAAGGAAACACCTACAACTCTTGCAAGTTGTTCATGCTAAACAAAAGCAGCAATACTTATATCAATATTTATAGCAGTATTAACAGCAGGCTGTTATTTGCTTCACCGTGAATAATAACTTCAGAGCTAAGAGGCAAATACAGAGAGGTGTTTTTATATATGCACACACACATTTTTACATATCAATACACACACATGTTCATATATATGTAGACACACGAATAAGCATAAGTACACGGAGACATAAAGCTATACCTATAGACACACTAATGTACCTTTTTAAGTGCAAAATAACCGTTTCCCTCAGGCAATGTTGTGCATATCCATTTAGAATCATAGAATCTTTCTGTTGGAGAAGTCCTTGAAGCTGCTGCAGTCCCAGCCCTGCTCTCACCCTGCCCAGCCCAGCACTGCCCCACAGCCCTCAGCACCTCGGCCCCACGGCTCTGGGATCCCTCCAGGGCTGGGCACTGCCCCAGCTCCCTGGGCAGCCTGGCACAGGGGCTGACACCCCTCTCAGGGAAACAGCTCTGCAACTCGAGCCTGTTTCCTCTTGTCCTACCACTATCTCGGACAAGAGACCCCCAGCTCGCTGCAGCCGCCGGTGAGGGAGTTGCGGAGAGCGCTGCTGTCTCCCCTCAGCCCGTCACCCTGGTGCTCCAGCCGCTGCCCTGGCGTCACTGCTTTCGCTGAAGAGCATCTCTTTGAATCACACTCTAGCCTCAGGATTCTCGGGTTACTGTTCTCTTCAAAGCCTTTGTGGCGTGAACCCCGCGTCTTCTCCGCACAAGGAAAACGGATGCGCTGCGCGCAGCTACGAGGAACTGACGAGCCAGACAAAGCCCGGCACCGCGGCAGAGGCTGGCACGGCACCGCAACGTTGTTGTTACCGGGTCTTCAGGAACTCCCTGCGGAACAACCAGCCCGCCAGTGAGGTGTTTCGGCTGTCAGTAGTCTGGACCGGCTGAGGAAGCGACGAGGCTCCGGAGGAGCCGCCACCGGAGCCGTTGAGGCGATACCGCACCCGCCGCGGCGCCCCGTCCCTTGCCACGGCCGCCGGGCAAGCCCTTCAACGCCCGCCATCGCCCGCAGGCTGCCGGCACCGCCCGCCGCCTGCACCGCCGCTCGGCAGGCCGGCGGGACCCCGGCGGGGAAGGGCCCCGGCAGCGCTTCCGCACCGGCG
>WBNH01001995.1:397548-449543 GCA_013401255.1 Urocolius indicus
AGGGCAGCGCAGGACAGGGCAGGGCAGCGCCGGGCAGGACAGGGCAGCGCAGGGCAGGACAGGGCAGGGCAGGGCAGCGCAGGGCAGGGCAGGGCACGACAGGGCAGGGCAGCGCAGGGCAGCGCAGGACAGGGCAGGACAGGGCAGGGCAGCGCAGGGCAGCGCAGGGCAGGGCAGGACAGGGCAGCAGCGCCTCGGCGCCGGGCGCTGCAGCCGCGGGACTGGCCGCGTACGTGCGCGAGGGCAGGTCTGATTCAGGCTTGCCCTTATACAATAGTTCTTGTAACCGCACGGAAATAGTAAAGAAGGCAGCAGCTGCTACTGAGAAAAGCAACACATCGGTAACGGCGAGTGAGGCGAGGGGAGGCTGCTTGCACCGGCACAGGTACAGCAGCTGTTGGCACCTCAAATGCCCCAGCAGGTCACAGCTGCGTTAGGCTACAAGCTGGAAACGTGCAACCTATATGGAGTGTAGCTGGTAGCTGTTCTGACTGCTCAGAGAACTCTGTTAAACCCAGTATCAGACCTAGCAGCAACCAGCAGCGAATCTGACGGAAAAAACCACAACTTGTTCTGCACTAAGAAATGGTTTTCCCAATAATCCAAGTACACTTGTGACTCGTAGAAACCTACCATCGTGTGTCCAAACACTGACTAATCCTCACAGCTCTGGAACACGTCACCAAATCTTCTATGAAAGTCTTCAGAAAGGTGATGAAGAAGAAAGGCATGAAGCAGACAGGTGGAGCCAACGTTAGAGCAAAAGGCTGCCTGACACCCAAATGTCTGGGTTTTTTTTCCAGGCAACATAAGTTATGAACTCTAAGAAAAGAAAAACCCTCAAGACGATGTTCTGAGGAAGGCAGAATCAACACAGATTTTATTGCAAGCTATGCACTGACTGCTCTTTCCCAGCAGTGACAAGAAGTGTCTATATACAAGGCTCTAAGGCTCAAACATATCAGGCCTAGTTTAAAAGCACCCCGCCCTCCCCCCCCCAAAAAAAACCAAACGTTTCTTGGTGAGGGAGCAAGGGGTATTGGGGTTCCACAGCATCCATTTGTAATTCATCTGATTTTCATCAGTCACAGTGAGGATTATGACTCACGGCCTTCTACCAACCCAAACCACTTTGGCATGGGCAGTGGTTGTAAGAAGCACATGGCTTTGTATTGCTGTTATCACGTGCGTTCACACTGTGACAGCAGCCAACGGGGCTGGCAGAAACAGGCCAAACACGGTTACAGTGGTGGCCTCAGCTGATGCTGTGACTCCCAGCTGCTCAGCAACAGCTTCTTTCTGAAATGCCTCTAAAAGACCAGGAGAACTGGCTGCATCACAGTAAGAACTAAACGCTAAATGCAGGACTCCCAAGATGCTGTTTAAACAAGAAGCCCTGTGTAGCCAGGCTCTGAAGGACGGAAACCGCCGAGAGAATCTGGTTTGCAAAACAGTCTTTTATTGTATCCGTGCCACACAGACTAGTGAAAAGTAACACTCCTAAAAAAGGAAAAGAAAAAGAATGCTACCTTTCCACAACATTTCTTTTAAATAAAACTTCAAGTACTCTTACATTAGTACAAAAAAAATTCTGATCTATTTGCCCCCACAGGCCACCACAACACACAGTAGATAAAACACAGTGGTTACAAATGCCTTTTCTGGCTATGTCCGTGTCAAGGCAAATGGAGGGAAATGCTTCTATGAAAAAATACTGTGTGCGTAGGAAATTGTCACCATTTTATTCCACATGGATACAAATGATTATACTTGATTTTGAGGCCCGTGGTGGCTTGAAATTATATAACAAAATAGAAAAATGGAAAACTACTATCCCCTACACCCTGTTTTAAAGGCAGGCACTACCAAGATTAAGGAGACTCCACAGTGTTGGTAGAGGATAATTACTGTACAAGCCATATAGCTATAGTTACCTTAAGACTAAAATAAAATGCTACCGTCCTCCTAAGGCATAAACAATAATGTCTGCAAACAATATGTACACATCATACATATTTAAAACAAGACTTAATATAAACAATAATGAACAGTATATACATGTCTCGATTTTTCTTCACTGTCTTGAAATACAATTTAACTACACAAGTGATGCAGCAACATATATATAAATGTACTTGTAACTCTACAGTAAAGTTTAATTTTTAGTGCTTTTACAGCACATCAGTGTAAACAGTTTTACTTGGCTTTGTTTTATATTTTAAAACATTCCTTGATGTATTTTCAAGATTTAAAGCAATTTTCTAACTCTTCCTTTTCACAGAAAACGAAGATTCTGAATGCTGTATAATCATAAATAATTCATAAAATTAAATACATTCACTAAAAAATAAACTACAAAGTAAAAAAATGAAAAATAGATATTTATTGAAAGGGAAAAGAGAACCATTTCCCCGAGTAGAGCTCTGGTGGTTGAATATTCAGTGCGTTTTGATATATTTTAAATTGCTATTGCACTATAACACCCCTTTCTTTGAAATTCTTTGGGTGTACTTCCCTGTTCTACCTAAATTAGTTTGTTAAAACACACAAACCAATAACCAAGGGGCCATGGTTGCTGTAGGAGTGAAGCCTTTAGAACTAGTATCACAACTCTGTGACATTTTAAAAGGAAAAAAAACAGTCATTAGTTATGTGTGTGCCTTGCACTTCCACGTCAATACAGTTCACATTGCTGGTCTTATCAGTCCTCACTTAATGAAAGAAAAGAAGAAGAAGAACGAGGAGGAAAAAAACCAAAACAGTTCTGGCAACTTCAGCTCACTTTGAAAATCTCTGTCCATTTCTTTTCAAAATACTTCCTCATGTTGTGGCCAGCCCTGCCTATGTCAGAGTCGTCTTCATTAAAGGTTTCACAGTTGTCAAAAACAAGCCTGACATCTAGCGAAAATGCTTCAAGATTAGGGTACCTGGAAGAAGAAAAAGGTGAATGATTTTTGGAACATGGAGAATCAAAGGGGAAAACACACCTCGGTGAATTTACAACCAGCCCCAGAACATTAAATGAATGCTTTAAATGTAAACATTTAAGTGTAATTTACAAGAAAGTAAACACCAGTGGAAGGAAATACTCTCTCCTCATTGTATCTGTTGTTTTCCTCAACATGTCAAGCCTGTACTGGAAAACAAGCTGTCTTTAAACTAACTTCCCCCATCCCTTCAATAGCTTTTTAGTTAAAATGCTATGGCTGTTTTCCATTTATTCATCTGCTGTTGGGCTGAAGTCCCTTCAAAGTAAGTGCTGAGTACAGCTGCATTTCCCTAAAAGAGGAACAATCAGGTACAAAAAAAGCTGCCCAGATCAATCCTGTAACATCATCTTTCTTGTTCGTCTTCTTAGCTTCAACATACGTGGTCCAAACAGTGTTCCAATATTCACAGGAACTATTAAAAGGCAGTTAAAGTTGCAAGTGTACCAACACCTATAAGCATGTGCAGAGCATTTAAATCTCAGACTCAAAGGAGAAAAAGCCTGAAGATGTTAAAAAGCCTCTTATGTTACTCTAGGAAACTTGCTTTGTGTGAAGCTGACCTCATCTTTACAGATGACAAAGTTTTCTGTGGTGGTGAGGAGTCCTTGGAGCACAGGGATGTAAGGAGGAGGGAAGGGGAATACAGGCATATTTAAAGAAGTCATCCAGTCTATTGCTAGGACTGAGCAATGATGATTCCCTATTGCTGGAATGTTACCCACAACAGGGGCACCAACTCCCTCCTCAGCTACAATGCTCCATACAGGGACTCCATTAGCCCAAAGCCCACACAGTTGGTTCTTGCTTACATGTAACAACACCTAAGACATCTCATTAAGAAAAGATGAAGAAAACCATGTGCATTTCACCTGGCAGTGTATTGTTTCTCAGCTGGTTCTGCAGGTGCTCCCACCTCACATGCTATTTCCCTTGGGTATGTCAAAGACAAAACTATACAGCAAAGTTTATTTTTACAGTCTATTTTGTCTGTAAAAGTGATGAGGGATGCCAGAGCAGGCAGATCAAAATAGTTTAACAGCCTTTAAGACAGGTATTCTGTTTCAATGTTTAGATATTTTTAATATGTAAAATTTACAACAGGTTTACTTACTGTCCACTGCTTAGCTTGTCTCTAATGGTGGAAAAGTCCATAGGCTTTTTAATAACTTTCTTATAACCAGGAACAAGTTTCAAGTTTACAGGAAGTAAGAAAGGCCAGGCATCTTCATGAGTTTCCAATTCCGAGAGAATCATGCTGAACAAAAGAAGGTTTCAAATCAGTATTTTTAAGCTGGTCACACATTCACAGAGGAATTCACTGCTCCACAAATCCACCATGTGCTGACAACCTATTCGCTTTGTAACAGGAAAGAGGTTCGTTCTGTGCCATGTGCGAGGCTGAGAACAATGTCAATACAGACAGACATCCTCACTGAGCATACAGAACAGCATCAAGTTCTCTGCAGGCAACCTATGTCAAACAAAGTCCTAGAGACCAATATTCCAAAAGAAAAGCAACCCTGCAGCTTCGATGCCTTGAACCTTGGTGTAAGCCACCTGCAAACAGTAAAGCTGGTGCTAACACTGGCTTCTCTTGGACTGACCAACACTACAAGTGACACGTTCCTCTTTCTATGTTACTGTCTCCTCCGATGCAACCCAATGCCTTTTGGACAGAGGGGATAATCATCTTTGCTTTGAGAGGAAACTGTCAGTACCACTGCTATCAGGGTTCTTCCCATTCTTGGAAAGGCATGGAGGAGTAGACCTCCCAGACCATTCTAACACTGAGTACTTTCCTCATGGGCTTCAGTACCTATTACAGCAGTTACTACCTGCATGCACGTTACATCCTTTATATATACTCAAATTATCACAACCTGTATAAGACACATGGCAAAGAATGTAGCCTTGTTGCCCAGAACACAGAACAGAATCAGGCACCACTTGTTTCAGCAACACTTTACAGAAGTTTAGAATTTGTCACTTTACCTGCATATAGCCAGGTCCTTGGAGTCATCTCTTTTAGGTTTCTTAATAGCAGGGACATTTTCTTGCTTTAATTGGCTAACAGAAATGTTTTCATCCATTTTTCTTTTTTTAGGGTCCGTTTTTCCTCTTTTTAAAGAGGCACTTGTAGTTGCAGCAGAGTCTTCATCCTCTGTATCTCCTGCTAATTTCTTACTTCTCTTCTGTTCATTACTTTTTTTCCCTTTGATTTGAAGCTTTTTTATTTTTAGAGTTTGACCACTTGCCTACAATCAAAAAAGTAAAACTAAACTATGTTGTATAAAAATGGCAGTAAACATTTTCAAAGGATTCTCTCAGATTTGTCTTTTCCAACAGAATTTAAGACATTGGGCTGTCAAACACTGAACAATGAAGCTCTAAAGACATGAAATAAAAAGCTCTGCTACTCAGTCAGTAAAAACATTCTGCACCCACTTACATTACAAAAATACAGTTTAAACCAAATAAAGCTGTAGCCTTTACTGCCACTAATGCCCAAGTTAAATGCAACTCAATCTCATAATTTAGTGGCAGCCCAACATAAAACATACAGACCATTACTATCGCTGGAAAAATTATGCTGCGAAAAGGAAAGGTCACTGTGGGTTGCTTCATCTTCATGGCTGGTATTACCTTTGCTATGCAGGCAGGGCAAAACCAGTCCCCATCAGGTATGGTGGTGATCTTGGGCCTGTGGCAGTAGGTGTGACAGCCTTTGTCACAGCCATCACAAAGGAGCAGCAGTTCCTCGTTATCTCCCTTTCTACAAATCTGGCAGTACTGTAATAAATGAAAACCATCCTCAGTTCCACTGTTAGAATTTCAAACACAGGAATGGTCCTGAAATTTCCCTTCCCCCTCAAACACAAGTTCACTCTTGAAATTGCTTCCCTTTCATTTTACCACAATCACAGTCTACTAATGATCCATCTGTGGAAAAAAATATGCAGGATGTGAGGAACTAACCTAATGGCTACTTTTGGGAACACATCTGAAAGACAATCCAAGGTAAGACAGGTGTCCTACAGCACACAAAACTATGAATATGTTTTACATGTAATTAATGTCCAGGAGAAGTAAAGGTGTCTTATGCATATCTAAATCACTCAGCCCACATGTACTCTCTCAGGAACCTCCTCATTTATGCCCATCCTGCATGTATAAGTTGCTATTTCATAGAAGTAATTTATATTTTGCAACAGTACTTTCAGTGAGGGAAAACGCTCTCACCAAATACTTACATGTCGTTAATGCACAGAACATCTCCACTGAACTGAGAATGACGCTATTAATCTTTTTCTGGACAATAAATTCCTACACCTTGAAAAATTCAGATGTCTGTTCAAGTGCTGCTACTAAATTCATAAACTTTTGTTCTCTGAAGATGCAACTCTAAACTTAGATCTATTCAGACTCAAAGGTACAGTCTTACACTACAGTTTTTGTTTAAATTATCCTTTAATTGTCCAGATGCAATTAGAATCTGAATAGGACTGGCAGAAAGTAAAGAATTATGGAAAAGACCCCTAATGTAAGCATCCTGATTGCCACCCACTACGTAAGCACTGGCCACTCATAACGACTTCATAATCACATCATTGATTTAGTTTTCAGAAATTTGAGGTTCAAAGGTCAATGCACATTTTGACATATGCATTTTGTACTTGCAGTTAACAGAGACCTGACATTAAGTGTACAGGAAACAGGTATTTCATCATATTTGCCCAATTTGCACGTCCAGCCGTGAGAAGTGTGCATGCAAAGAAGCTGCACATTTGGAGCATCTCAACTTTCTGAAAAAAGAAGCCCTTAATTGGGATGTGTGACGTTAAACCTCCATAAAGCTTGTCACAGATGAGATCAGAAACATTCCATCACGTCATCCACCAGACAGAGACAGAAATTAATCACTTTTACCTAAATGATAAGAACAAAGAGTAACTGCCATCTTAACTAAAGCAATAAGGGCTTTTCATCTCAGAAAGTTCAGGATGCTGTTTGTCAAGAAAGGGACAACCTTTTCCACTAAGGTTTATCTGTGCACAATGTACAGTTTAACTGTATTAAGTTTTACACGCAGCAGTAAGAAGTGAATTGACAACCATGGCATCTTAAAATGCCCGAAGTGAGAAAACAGGATGAAACAAAACTGTTTAGTTATAGTTTTTGGTTTGTTTTTTTTTTTTTAATAAAAAAAAGAAAACCACTTACAACTTTCATGATAGATTTTTCCCATGCTATTGATTTCTGCAGCTGCTGGACACACAGAGCTACCTGTGCAGCACTGCGTGCTTCTGACAATGCCCTTCTCCATACCCTTAGCCCTGGTGCAATATCCTCCTCAGTTCTGCATTGGGAAAAAAAAGAGAAATTCAGTAGGTGGCGTCCATGTTTGTTAATGTTTAAACAATTAATGATGTGGAACAATCATCATCACATCAAAAGCCAAGCAATGACAAAACGTACACAGCCAATAAGGATAAGGTTTAAGCAACTAAATTTCATGTAGTGCACAGACTGTGGCTACGTGCCTCAAAGCTTAGTCACAACCAGTTAAATGTAAGTTAACTTTGCAAGATTATCCACAAACGTCACAAAAAAAAATATCTTTACGAAGCACCATGCAGAATAACATGATCCATGTGGATCACAGACATACAAGAAAGTACATAGATAACAGGCAATAAGAAAATAGGCTCCAATTAGCAAAGAAGCACAATAATTTTTCAAGTTAATCTCAATAACCTACCCGTCACCATCACCACTAATGGATGGTGCAGGAGCAGGGACAGTAACTGTGCCCACATTATCCAGTTTGATCTGAATGGTGGTACTTAAGGGGCTCTTCAGATACCTTCGCTCTATGTTCCGCTCCAAGTCAGCGAGCCTGGTTACAGCTATATCTAGAGGGTTGTCATTCCTCCGCTCTAGAGAGCTGGTATTGCCTTCTCCGCCTCCAGCACAATCGCCATCGTGCTTCTTGTGCAATCTAGTAATTGACTTATGTTCACGATAGACCAAGTCGTCTCTCTCTGATGCAGGTTCTGGACACAGCCAACCCTATGTTAATAGAAAGGTTTGTGCATTTACTGGTTGCTGTTAACTTAGTGTGTAAACAGAGGAACTGTTTTAGGGAATCAAAGTAACTGAAGCGCTGTTTCCAGTAGATCTTGGTTACTTGTAATCCATCTGTAGAGACAGTTTCCCAAACATCCAGAGAACTAAAACAATTAATCAAAAAATACAAGCATTACCAGACTTTCTGAAGGGACCCTTCTGCAACAGTCTGCCTTCTTGGCTCCTTTTGAACTACCCTGTTCTATTGGTCAAAACATCAGAATAGGTCTATCTGTCCAACAGAGGCAGGAGGGTATCAATTAGTCACACAGAACTAACACCCAACCCCACAACAAACCAGATCCCAAATACTACTATAACCAAACACACACAACTTTGCATCCTTACGCCCACCCTGGAGAAATTCAAGGTTGTAATGACAGCCAGTGAATTCTTCACTCTTTCACACTCACAACAGCCATCACACGTGCTCCACGACTCTACAGTTCTCACGTGAACTTGTAGTCTTTTCGGAAAGCATTAGCAGCAACAAACATCCAAACCAGGCAGAACTGTGGCAAACCCCACTGTAAATAGTCAGTCTATATGCAATAAAATATTGGCATTCATAGAAGGTTTACAAAATGTGCAGGGTACTGCACACTGTACAAGAACACTCTCCAGGAACTGCCATTCCAAGCACCTCCAGCTGACGATGTAACTGCAATAGAATGTTTCAAGCACAAATAACCAAGATACTGATGCAGTAGATTTTATTTATTTGCAGACAATTAGAGATGGAATAAGAAGGCACTTACCAGCAGCAAAAGGATTGCTACTATCTAATTTACATTCTTACCACTTATTTTAAAGAGACACGTTACTAAAAGTTGGGTTTACCTTAACTTGCAAACTAGCTGATGCAACTCTCCTCTCTAGATCTTCCACCTGCTGAAGAATAGCAAGATCCATTTCCATTGCTTGTTCTTCTACTGACCACTTTTCCACAACATCTCGAGTTACCTGGTTATCTTCATTTTCATTGATATCAATAATTGCAACTGTATTTGAGAATCACATTTTGGTTACTTTAATTAGTATGAAAACTTCTCTGAGTAAACTCAAACTGATTTACCTGTCACTCCAGCCAAATGTTGAAGAAGTGTACTATTCCTAAGATACCCCATATGGACAAACAAATTCTGTGGGTTTTCCAACTTGCAATTTAAAGGCAGGTAGGGGAAGGAGAGACTGAGAAAAAAAGTTGTTGCAAAGATGGAAAAAGCTTAAGAAGGTTATCATCAGTTATGCCACTAGAGCAATTTATACTGAGTAGGATTCCTCCAAACCTGTAACTTTCCAGAACAAGGCTGGTGAAAAGGCAACTACAGATAATGAGACTTTTGCCTTTTCTCTACAGCTGCTACTCTTAACTCTTTATCTGAACCCATCTGAAAGAGCTCTTTGCCACTCATCTTATGCCCCAACACCATGTGTAACATAAATACCAATTACATACCATCCTTATTTTTGATGCAGGCCAGAGTGATATAATCCATGTGTTTCTGTATTTGCTTTTGTAAGGCCTTTTCTCTTATTCCCCTGAGATGCAGCACTTTAAGCAAAGACTTTAGGTCCTCTGGATCAGTAATCCTCCACCATCCATACTGCATTTCTAAATCAAGACAAGCATATGACACTTTGCAGGCACTTTTTTATCAGGTTAGAGAAATCATCCATCCAAATCCAATGGGCAAATTATTAACAACAAAAAAAAAGTTGTCACATTGTAGTGCCACTGTAAAAAGAAATCACCCTTCACAAAGTTTCACCTTATTGTTGTATTATACTTACCTTCTGGTATAGGTTTTGGGTTAGGATAATCTACTGGCTTGGCTACTTCAATTGCTGTAGAAGGGGCAGAAGCTGTTTTGTCATTCTGTACTGCTGGTGATTCACTTTTATTTGCAGGAACGCTAGATGTCAAAAATGAGTTACCATTCACTTCTGATAACCCCAAGCCTGATCCAAGAGCAGGTAAAGGAGATGAAAATGGAACATTTGAAGAGAGAACTCCCGTAGGCCATCCACAAAACTGAAGTCCCATTATAGGTAGTCCAGTCTTCATCTGCTGCATAGAATACATTGTTAACACAATCACAGCTACTATTTAACTATTACAAAGAAACTTGAATTATGATTAGGATGCTATTTGTCAAACAGTAATCAAAACACAAGGAAGGCCTCAGTGCTTTAAGAAAAAACAACGTAGCACTAACATGTAACACTCCTGATTAGAGCCCCATTAATGCTTATCAAATAACAGATTTTGCAGGGGGAGCATGATGTGTCGCGTTTCTGAAAACTAGTTTGTACTTATTTGTTTCTCACTTCATACCAGTCCCTAACCTCCTCAAAGCCACATTAAATTACTGAAATACAGGTACAAAATACCATACACTGGCTTCCCAAGTTTTTTTTTAATCAAAAAACCTGTAGTGTTATAAAACACCTGTAACATGAAACCAGTTATTAGTATTTAGAAAGAGAAAAATAAGAAGAGCATATAATGAGTGGATTTCTGTGAATCAATTTGACTACACAGAAACTCTGTTAAAACAGACATCTAGTTGAGACTGATGAAAAGCACATTTATTTACCTGCAGTGGTGACAATGCAAAAGGACTTAATCCCATGGGACTCTGTGCAGACGTTGAGCCCAGAAGAGGTGATGGAACGGGTGAAGGTGACTTTGATGGTGGATGTGACTGAGGAGTAAGTGAGGTTGTAGTAGCTGATGTGTCTATGTGGGTAACGGAGCTGTCGTCACAGGGTGTTCTCGGTAAAAGGCTGAACCACTGTCTGCTCTTTTCAGTAAGAGTCTTTAACAACTGATCATTTGGAATTAGTGGAGAACTGTAAAACTGTCCTGTCCCGCTTGCATTAGGGCTGAAAAGACTGTTAGAATCAGCTTTCTCAATGGTGCTTTGTGATACGCTAGGCTGAAGGCTGCAGAGAGAGTTTTTTGAGTTACTTGGATAAGATAACGTGCAGCCATTTGCTGCACTGCCATTAGGTTTTGGGGACATAATGTCAGATTCAGGTGGCATTTTTGCTACCTCTAAGAGTTTGCTTAGTTTTGAAAATGACCCAGGCTTTTGTAAAAACAAGTTAGTGTTGTCCTTTTCTTTCAGATCTTCCTTTTGCTCACAGTGAGTTGTATTTAAACAGTGTAATTTCTCTTCTGTCTCAAATTCTTCTTCTTTGATATGCATGCTTTCTACCTTTTTTAACTTCTCTTTTTCTTTTGCAATTTCCTCTAGGCCTAAAAATGTACAGGAAACACAGATGAAATACAATAAGACCAAATAATTTAGACCGTTTTTGTAATTGTAGTTACGTTTACAATGACCTCATTTTTGGCTCAACACAAGCTAGACTGCAATGTCTTTTTCTCATCTGTTTTTTCTTCTTAAATGAAATAACTTCTCACTTCACCAAACCCTTTGCAGAATGAAACAAGCATCAAGGCACACACAGATTTAAACCCTGTTAAACACCTGGAGAAAAATTGACCTCAGCATAGCTAATGTAGCTATAGTACTCTCCAAGCTAAAGATGCACATAGGTCTGAAGCAGATTGCCAGCGTGGAGTCTTTGAAAGGGACAATTTTTTTGGCAGCTTTCTTTTTGCAAGACTCTCCACACTTTCTCAGAAAACTCCTCTGTTTATGTCTGTTTCTATCAAGAGAGTCCAAGTCTTAAAGCTTGTTTTTCAACACATCATGTCATTACACGCAACCAGCTACAAATAGGAGGAACAAAATTCCTGTTGTGAAATCAAGTATTTCCGAAATAATAAAATATTAAACACGTTAAATATAAAACTGCGTTCAGTAAAAATCATTAACAGTTTAACCATTTCTCTTCTGCCCTTACAATGATGTGTCAACTTAGACTAAAAGTCTTAAGAAGTCTACAATGGGATAGAAATATGTCAGGAAAAGGAGGAGAGGGTAGAAAATCCAACATTCCAACAACTTGTTTCATCCAATACTGCAGTCACAAGTAAAAAGATGCTGCTTATGGCTTATGGTCAGAACATCCACCAAAGCTTACTTGCTTGCTCTGGAAAATCATAACTTCTACAACAATAATATGTTAAAGAAAAGAATATCCCTTCTCATTAAAAGTTCAAAATGGGTCCACAGTTATGGTACATGTCAAGTGAATATCAGCATATGAACCCAAATGACTACATAAACAGGAGAGAAGTATTTTTTTTTTTTCAATAGACAGATCATTCAACAGTTTATGTCTCACATTTCCAGTGTTCAGATAAAGGAATTAGGTGCAAAATAAGAGCTGAGAGGAAGAAAAAGTAATTGGCAATTTAAGAATATGTCCATTTTGCTATTCAGGGAGATGAAACTTTCCTTAGGACAACAGGTTATAACATATGTGTTTGCTATACAGTTCTTGGCTACAAATTCATGTGGATTTGGGGGCAGGTTTTGTTTTTACTGTCTTAAGACTGGCAGGTGTATTCCAATGATTTTTCTTTGTGTGCAATTTCCAAAGCACTTGGGGATTCATCTGATTAAAACACAGTGACCAACAGGAACACAAGCAGTACAGCATGCAAGTGTTTACATTTTGTCTCCAGCTATTTCTCTGCAAAGCAGTTTCTAACACACAGCATAAAATAATGCAGGAGACACAGAGAAATTATCTTTTAAGCAACCCATTTTAGAAAGATAACTTGAGGATCAAGATTAGATATATTAAAAGTTCTACAGCTTATTTTGTGAGCCAAAACAGGGCTCAGATTTCATACCACGCTCTACTGTTCCTGTTATTTTAATTAAACCACTTTCTAGAATGATTCTGTTCCCATGAGATCGCACAATTCTGAAGTGTTTCAGAGATTTTTTTGGTGTTATTTGGGGGGAATGACTATGAGAGGGTTTTGCTTCCTCTGCATCAGAATTACAAAGGATTCTTCTGTGACCAAAACAAGGGCTTAAGTTTAAAAATTTAGATATGAACAATAAGGTCAGACTAATGTATATTTTCTGCCTGTATCCAATTTAAAGTGCATGAAAGATACAATTACCATTAGAATACAACTGTCACAACCACAAAATTACATTTTAATTTCAGTAAAATTAACTTCAGCATTTGCTGAATTGGAACAAAGATCAGTTGGCAAAATACAGAGGCTAAATCATACGACTGTGTGAAAAGGATTTTCATGTTTTAGCAGATATATAAAATCTTGAAGCACAGAACAGTCTGTTTATTTGTACAAAACATGACAAGTTAAGACTAAAAGACTTTTCTAGCATTCTATGCTCATCCTAGTTTTCATATGCAGAGTTCACTGACAAAGGGAAAAATGTTCAGAAATAGACACAAAATATCCCAGGTAGATAAAAATGAAAAAGTGTGACACATAGAACTACAGCAGCTGACAACTCCAAAGAATTAATCCTCATTTTGAAATATCTGAACTGATAGATCATAATCAGAAAGACAGTACCAGAGAGCACAGTGTAACAGTGCTCGTTTAGCCTCTGTATGAAGGTAAAGCCTAAAGACCTGCACAGCATCATAGCCTACAGAGATGGGTGTTGTCTTGGTATAGCATGGCTTGGTGTGGTATCATTTCTTTACATTTCTCACCTTCACCACTTTCCATGCCTTCCACAAAAATGCCCCCACACTGGGGCAGAATCCAGTAGCGGCGCCTGTAACGGTCCTGACCGAACATCATTGAACGCAAGCAGTGGGAAGCTTCAAATAACTTCTTTCTGTACTGGCTCTGTTGCTGTTAAAAAAAAAAAAAAAAGAAAGAAAAAAAAAAAAGAAGAAAGCAGCATAATTCAACAGGGGAAAGAAATTCATTAGAGTACAAAACTTCTCCTGGCTGCCAGGATGACCGAAATCCAACGGTCACGTGAGGAGGCTCCTGTGTGTGCTATGTTGTATTCTACTCACGACTGCTGCCTTGATGATTCTACTTACAGAGCTCCCTTAAAAACAAATAAATTCAGTCACTTCCTGGTTCAGATTAAGCTTATCAGTCTTCCTTTTTAGCAATGGTAGGGCCTGTCATTTTAACACTGACTCTCAGAGACAATAGGATCAAAGATCTCATTGCACAAGAGCAGCCATAATCCCATCAATTGTACAATAACAGCAAATGGCACAAGAAGCACTGCTGATAGCCCATACTGCAGCTCCTGATGGGAAACCAGTGAGATATTTCATCTAGTTAATAAAAGAATGTGAATAATGTCTGAGCAAAAATCCTGCATTCAAATACAAACAGCTCTCTAAGGGGGGGCCAACAAGAATTTTGTTTATTCAAATCTCGCTCTGCTAATTTGACAGTGATGGAAATCAGGTGTAATTCTGGGCTGCAATTTGATACATGAGAGAAACCAAGAGCATTGGAACAGGCTGCTCAGGGAAGATGTAGAGTCTCCTTCTCTGGAGGTCTTCAAAACCCACCTGGATGCATTCCTGTGTGACCTGATCTAGGTGGGACCTGCTTTGGGCAGGGGGTTGGACTGGATGATCTCTCAAAGTCCCTTCCAACCCCCACCATGCAGTGATTCTATGAAGAGAGAAATTCTTAAATGCCATGCTTTCTAATAAGAATAAAAAAAACATGGGCCATGAATGCCCTTATTTACAGCATTCCATTTGTCTCTCTAGCTTATTCTTTCAAGATCTGAAGCAAAGGCAACTCTCTGTATTGGCTTGGAACATAGTTGGTCAAAATTAGCCAACTGTAGGAGGGAATGAGAACTGCAACCATTCGTACAACGGGAAAAATCACTGCTTCTCAAACACAACATTTATCATCACTTTCTAAGATCAAGAAGCAGAATTATATCAATTAGGTCTGAATAAAAACTATAATACCTCTGAGATATGTGAATATATTATCAAAGCTTTCTGCCTGCCTTTTAAATCACATCCATTTGGTGCCATTAGACTAAACTCACAGTCCAGGTGTCCAGAACAGCAGTATCTTTCATGAAATCACAGCATCTTTCAATTTACATTAAGCTAGAGCATTGAAAAGGACGATTAACATTGTAACTTACGATATTCAGCGCTCAAATTTGTAGCATAACAAAGAGAAATGATGTCTCACCTTTGTCAGTTTTTCAATCTGCTTCTCTAGTTCTTCCACACTCGCTGTCTGATCCCCGTCATCCTGTAAGCATCAAATATACGTTCATGCTGAATTTATTTCAGGAGAAAACCACACAACTCTGTCTTACTCATACTACAATAGAAAGACATAATGGAAAATGAGAGTCAAATTCTAACGGTAAAGAAGTGAAATTTTGTGGCTGTTCAATACATGTGACTGAGAACAATGTATGGTGAATCTTTCCAAACCATCCCCGATGCATTTAAAGCAGAAAGCTCATGGCCAAATATTCACTGAAAACATGCTTTTACTGGAAGAAATAATCCAGGCTGTGTATGAGCACTTAAGCCTTCAGAATTAAGTCTTAAGTTTCTATGAAGTTTTTGTACATTCAGATCAGTTTCTAAACATTTTTAATGCATGAAATAATGCCATCTGTCAAAATCTTCTCCATCAGTGTACATTTGCATTTTATTTCAATGAATACAAGAAATTGTAGAGCTACACCAGTCTGCTCAAGTCTGCTACAGATTTCAGTATTAATCTTCCTAATTTTTGAAGAGGAATGCACCCATGGCTATGGTTTCCTTCCTTGGAAAGTATTTGGGGAGAATAATAAGCTTCCAAAAAAATACAACCAAAATCCTAGGATCTCCCAATCACCTGCACTGTATAACACTGGTCTGTCTTGGCATCATAAGTGTACTAGAGCAAAGTCCTCTGAAGTACCATATACAGCATGAATGCAATTCATCTCTCTACAGGAGTTACAGGACTTTTGTCTACGAAACGCCCAATGCACCAAAACAGGAGATTGTACTAAAGGGAAGAAGATTAAGGGATGGGTGTGAGATCAGATACCTAAATATTACTACTTTTAAATTCTGAAATATTAATTTCTAAGAATTTTGTGCCAGGTCTCTAAGGTATTTTCTGAAATTCATACACATTGTAGTACTTGAAATAAATCTAGGCTAATAGCACAAATGTCTGTTCCTACCTACCCTAGAAATTTGCTGAGTTTTTAATGAAGATTGTTGTCAAAGACGGGAGTCCACACATCATTTTGTATATGTGCATTGTTCAAGAAGTCAAATGCACATCAGTCGTAAAATCTTACTTTGAACTTTGATAATCTTATCCATGTTGATCACTTTCTAGCAAATAGTGCAACACCCAGTGTGCCAAAAATGTGTGATTTGGTACTGCTTGTCTTTCCTCAGGTTTCTTCCAGCAGTGAATTCTAGAGTTCTACAGTCAATCTTACAGGCTTGTGGCACTTGTATTAAAAAAAATCTTCTAGCCACTGTAGATACAATTCAGCTCAACAAGATCTAAATCAGCTTTTGTGAACCTTTCTGTATCTTCCCTAACACTGACTAGTAAAATCTATCATCTTGTGATCAGATGCAGCTGGGCATTGACTGCCCTAGAAAAGTTATGAAAAAGATACAGAAGGTCACAGGCAGCCTGTTTAACAGATAATGTTCAATACAACTTTACACTTTGCTAGTATTTTGTTAATAAGAACAAATTTGCAGTTCTCTGGATCTGGTATAATCTTTCAGAATTTTCAGAGAAATTAACACTAAGTCAAAACAATTAAGCAGAGAAAAAAAATCCACACTAGACTCAAACCAAACCAACTACACCAAACAAACCCCGCACCAACCCACATCCCAATAGTTATCACAAAGAAAAAAAAAATATATTTCAGAAAATGAAGTTATTCCAAAAATGTTAAAACCCTGGAGGTAAATTACTCTTCATCCTCCTCAGTGTGAGACTCTGGGGAAGCAGTGAAACAGAAGGAAAACAAGGTTAATTCAAGTTCACTATACTTAAAATGCCCCACCTCATCCTCACAAACTTCTGCCTTCTTTCCTTTTTTATCGTCTTTGTCCTCTTCATCCTCATCATCCTCATCTGCCTGATCGTCGCTGTCATCATCGTCATCATCATCATAATCACTGTCCCCCGCTTTCCGTCTGCGTTTGCGGCCTGGTGTTGGCGTTTCCAAGGACTGCTGCTCCTCTCCTATGTCACCAACTCCTGTAGCATCTCTTTTGCCAGTTTTCTTGGCATGAATTATTCTGAGCCTTAACAGATGACAAGGGGTAAAATTATAAAGTGTGTCTGTGGCGTAAAGGTGCTTTTCCTACTTTGTGCTTGAAAGTAAATGATACATTTTACATTCACATTAGCTCTTATGTTCTAATATGGCACCACATTTTCTCAATATTTATTGCCATGAGTCAACAAGAAAAAGTCAGGTTTTGAAACCTCTTAAGCCTGTTAATTGGTTCTGAATAGAATTTCTGTTTCTCCCAGATGAATTTTGTTGTGTCACTGTTCAGAGGAAATGAAACAGAAGAGGGACTTTGGAAAGTCAGGAAAGACAGTTAAAGAGAGAGAACCATTTCAATGCCTCTTTATGCATTTAAGAATGTGATCATAAAATACCTCTGTCTGAGGGGGGAAAAAAAGGCAAAAATCCTCAGGATGCATGAAATTACTTACATTTTTATGGCAACAACAATGGTTGGTAAAAAAAAAACCCCTCATTTGACATGTTAATGCATTTTTTTGTTTACTAGATATTATATGATTTCAGTCCTTTGGCTGTTAGTTTTACTCTAGGGCAAATTTTCTTTTCTGAGAGATCTCAGCTACCTATGGTACCAGGATGGAGATTACTCAAAGTCTTTATCTCTCCTTTTATGAAAGAAAAAGGAAACTTACATACCAGTAATTATGGTTGTAGTAGACCTTCTTCTTCTATAAAACCCCTATAAGACAAGATTCCACACAGCAAAAATTACAGTTCCACCTATCAGGGAGCTAGCAGGCAAACATGCTGAATCACAGGAGGTATAAATAGCCAGGCCTAACGAGTCACTTACAACGCAGACCAAAAACGCAACTGACTTAGAAGAGATTCATACACGTGTAGAAAAGACAGAAGATATTGGCAAGCGATGACTGAAAGAGGGTAGGATGGGAAAAGTAGAACGGTAACGACAAACACAATTACTAGCGCGTAATTTTCCCTTGTCGTACTTCTCTCTCTTCCCATCCTACAAAACAATATTCCATACAGCAAGTGGCTACAAGCATGACGAGTGCTGTACAAGTACTGGCTTCGGGCACACCGACAAATGCATCAGCCTTCTGCAAATGCTGATCAACAGAGGCAGTACTCAACAGCACAGATTTCAATGAAGCTGTCACTGATCAACTGGTAGCAGCATTTAAAAAAGAGACTGTTAGCAAGAAATCATCAAGGGGACTTCTGTTTGCTTGACAACAGTTGGGCTTTTGGGTTTTCTGCATATGGTTTTCTGTTTGGGGTTTTTTGTTTGTTCGTTTCTATATGCAGTGGTTAATCCACTGGAGAACTTAGGACATTCTGCACTTTTACATTTCCAATACAAATGGATTTTTAGCTCTTTTAGTCTTTTTTTTTTTTTTTTTTTTTTTTTTTTTCCGTTAAACCAAAAAGTCTCAAGGTGACTTTGGAAGCAAGTGACATTTTTAGGTCTGGTGCAAAAAGCCTTGGTCTCACTGAGCATCAATACTGCTCAGTGTTGAGCAATATTAATTGAGCAGTATTATTGAGCTGTTAAGGTTTTGGGTTTTTTCCTTTTTACAAGGATAAGTTCAAACCACGACATCCTCTTCATCTGGACTGGAAATTCCTGCCTTATCAACAGGAATTTAACTATTAAAAACTAGTAAATGATTAGGTTGACTGCCATGTGACTGGCCAATCAGACTAAGAAAATCTTGAATATGAATTATTGAATCTTCAATAATGAAGCTGGCAGGTGAAAGTTCAATGACTAGCAAACAATTCTTTCATATACCTACAAGAAATGAGAAGCGGTGAAAAACCATTACTCTTGCTGAAAGCAAAAATAAAGGTACAATGTTTTCAAGCACTAAAGGAAGCCTGCATGTCACTACAGACTATCAAGATGGAGAAGAATCAGATGTTCCCTTTTAATAGCACCATAAACATAAGAAGACTACAAGTCTGTATACGAAGTAGCACAGAGGAAGAAACGAATCAGAGCATAAATTCAGCTGTTTCAAGAAGTAGCATGTGGTTCACTGAGTGAAGAAAATCTTCACTCAGAGTGAAGAAAATCTTCACTCAGACAGCTGTTTCATCTTTCTCACTCTCAGGTATATACCAAAACTTCTGCAACTGTTGAGACAGTTACAAAGTCTATTGGCTTATAAGAAGAGTAGGTGGCCCATCAGATCATCAGATGTGTGACTTAAGCCTGCTCTAATTTAATCTGTAATGTTTACTAGATCATAGAAGGAAGATTCACTTTTTTGACCTAATTTTCATGCCTTCCTCATGATTTTTACACATAAATATTAAGTAGAAGCAAGGCAAGGAAATGCTGAACATCACACTTTTTATGTACTTGGTCTCAAAAAAAGAAAGTTTTCCAACTAGCATTGCCACCTCCTATCCAAACTCAGGATGTAATTTCTCATCTCACATAGCACCGCTTTTGACATATCAACATCATTTACTGTTGAGATGGCCTCAATGGAAAGAAATGAACTTACAAGGAGTATGCCACAATAGTGGCACATTACAAAGAATACTGTTGCAGTGAAAAACCTTGTTCTACAGGTTTTTTTCAAGTCTTGCAAAGAAACAGATACTACCTAATCCTTCAAGCAGCTGTATTTCATTTTTATTCCTTTGTATTGATCAAGCTACAAGAGGAGTGCCAAGGAGGAGACACGTAATGGAAAAGGAGATGCCTAGATTATGATTGTCTTGTTAAAAAACCAGTTGAATCACCTCAGGTGAGACAGTCTTCTGACTACAGTTGTGACACAGAAAGCACAAAGAAAGATGAAGTGACTGTATGAGACAAGTGCCTTTAGAAAAATGGTGACTAGTATCAAGATTCACATCTAAACGTGATAGAGAACGAATTAGATGCAAACTCTCACTGACTATGAGCCCATCAGAAACAGTCCAGGTGTCTCAGAATTCAGTTTCCAACCACATGTATTATGCTCCATATGTCAGGGACTTGTGTTCAACATATTTAGGAAGGGAAAAAGAAAACCAAACCAAAAAAACTCCACCATAACACCAAAGAAAGGGAAAAAACCCGAACTCCATATCCTTACAGGCTTTTACACAACAACTCCTGTTTCCAACCTCAAATTTTCATGTTGCTTTTTAGTACCTTACAAGTATATGTTTTCTCTTTTTTTGCCTTCTTCCCTCCACCCCCCAATAGCCAGCTGAGGAGCTACGGTGAGGACAGAAGCACAGAAGTAATCACTCCATGAAAACATCTAGTACAGGTTGAATCTTCTCATCCTACCTGGACGTACTTCAAGACAGCCTGGACATAGCGGTAGGAAGATTTACCACAATAAACACAACAAACCAGTTTGAGATGATACAAATCCATTCCTCAACATCTGTTACTCTACACTTCCCATGCATGATGGGCTTGTGTTGAGCCACATGTAAAGGTCTGTACGCATACAAAAAGAGTACACATCCATTGATCACACAATGAGCAGTCCAGAAACCAGATATTCCTACACAAAACTGTTTGGGATTGGGATGCTAAAAAACTAGACTGAGGTTTGAAATGGATAGGGAAGATAACATGCATAAGAATGAAATCTGAAGGCAGAAACAAAAGCTCAAACAGAAGACTGAAATGGACAGATTTCAGAGAAGCTCCAGAACAGTTCTAAGAGTTCATGAAAAACACCAACTCATGTAATAAAGAAGAAAACATGGATCAAATAAGGCACTTCTAAGAAGCTTTTAGGAGTTCATCAGAAATATAGTGGAAAATCCAAGGATTCTGAACCAAAGATGAGAGATGAATCAAGTCCAGTGAACTGAAAGAAGCAGAACATTTCTGAGCGCTCCCATGATACTTACACTTGAAAATAGGACAGGACTACTGAAATTTGAATTCCACCAGCGGTAAACACAAGAAATAGAAAAATGACTGTAGCAAGGAAGAGCGGCTTGAGACTTCAGGTTACTATGCCATCATTTGAAGGGGAAGAAAAGAGATCATGAGAAGGGAGCATCCTACATTTACAAGTACTTACAGTTTGATGGAGGGAGAGAAAGACTAAGCAGCCTCTAAGGAGATAAGGACAGCTGTTCCATTCCACTAACGGACAGTTGGCTACATCAGAACTTTAGAAACACTATTTAAACTATATCTCATAGAAGGGACACAGATGAAGAGAGGAAAAGGTATTTGCATTGTCCTAGAAGATATATTAACCCTGTGCAGACTGGGATCTGCTGTATTAGTAGATAATTTCTTTTTACTGTTCTATTTTTTCCTCTACCTCCCTCTTGTCCTTCTTCTTTACTTCTCTCCTTCTTCCTTCTGAGATAATATTAAAGGGAAAAAAGTCAGACATAAGATTAGAAACACAAGTACCTAAAGTGAGGACTAAGAAAGGATTCACTGTTCATAGCAGAAGGTAAAGATGATGAAGAAAAAAAACATAAGAGTCTGGCCATGTATTTTTACCCCCTGTGATTCATGAACTTGATGCCTTCTGGCTTCCTGGTGGCTGGAACCATTATGTTTGCTGTATGGAATTTTGTCTTGTAGGATGGGAGAACAGTGGACACGAAAGTGACAACCCTTAAAAAGTTCCAATTTTACCTTAAATAAAAATAAATTTTAAAAAAACTCCAAGTTTGCATTCTACATCCGATCCCTAGCTATAGGGAACAATGCAACACTGATAGATGGGAAACACTAAGATAACATAATATGAATTCTCAAAATGCAATTGGTAATTGTGGTCTGAGGATCATGTCTTCTTAAAATGCCTTTCAGAACAAACACTGGTAATTATGGTAGGCCCAAATACATTTTGGTAATGTCAGTAACAACTGGAAGTTCCCATAATATTCCAATAAAAAACCTTTACTTTCTTCCAAAGAATACAAAAGGGACTGGACTTTGCTCCAATTTTGAGGGACATCAACCCTCTGAATCTCATGCATGTTTAACAGATTGTGAAAGAATGGTGCTGCACCATTCTAAATCCACATCCAGTTACTAACTTCTTGGTAAATCTGTAATTGCATCATCTAATTTTGTCCTTAAAATAATTGTCTAGATAGCTGCATATCTGAGCAAATGCAATAATGCAATATGTTGTAATATTTAAGGAAATAAGACTTACTTCCGAAGTTTGCCTTCCACCATCCATTTATCTCTCCTTAAGTTTGACATGTAATCAATGCTTTTATCAATTTCACTGTCAAAGACAAAACAATTCATTAACTGTGAACTTGTAAATCTTTTTTCTAGCAAGACATTTACATATAGCCTCTTTGTCCCAAACAGCTATCTTGGAGAAATGTCCACAACTCAAACAGTTGTGAAGTGAGGAAATTCCAACACCAGGAATCCCAGCACAGCGTACTGCTGTGCACACACCAAGCAGTCTTCATTCACAATACCACATCAGCTTTCTTTCCTTAAGAAGCATGTCATTCAAAGAATCTGATGTTGCTTAACATGGTTCTAATTCAAAGTTAAGCCTCCAAATGCATTTGCCACAATCCATCTCACCCTGTGCTGGAAACAAACCTCACTGTATGTCTGTGGTATTCTAGCCAGGATCCATGTAATCTACCAGTTACCGTTCACTTCTCACTGCAGGAACTGAAGAACGAAAATGCAGCGCTTCAGTACAGTGACTATCTGCAAGTCCTTTCTGAGACAACTCAGCCTCACCAATTCAGCAGGCTATAGCTGCTTCTGTGATGAAAATGCAGAAACTCAAATTCCGAATGATCACTTCTACAAATCTGGATTAACTGTTGGTCATCTGCAATAAGATGAAGTTCCTGACTATGGTGAATTTGATTAATAGACATGAACTCCCATGCACAGCACTCGCACAGCCCACCTCTGCTATTTTTTGACTTTGGAAAACATGAAGCGTCTCTTTCATTCCTGCCTTACAAATCCTTACTAACTTTCGCAGCACGGTATATGAAAAGCTGCAGAATTCACTAGGAAACAAACCAGCACCCAATCAGGTGATAAAAGACTTGACCAAAGCATGCATGCTGAGATTTAAGTATCTCAAAGACTGGCATTTCCCAAGTCTTTATTGCACATTGTTCAGCTTTAAAATGCTGTTGAATGTAAGGGCTTTCTTTCATTGTGAAATGCTGTACAGTACTGAGCACAAATGAAGTATACATTTTCTTGAATTACTACCTTGACAAATCGAGGCTTGCCACCTCAATGTAGGACCCTAGTTACAGCACCTGGACAAAAGGGGTCAAAAACAAAAGAAAAAAAAAAGGAGGGAGAACTACAGAAGCTTCACACAATCATTCTAAACCAATCCCTGCAGTATCCAAGTACATTTCTGTGTAATCAACCTCACCTTTTACTCCATAAGTAGCTGCAGAAAGTTTGGTGCAAGCTTCAAAAACAAAACAGACCAAACATGGAAAAGCTCTGTTCTTCCACATGTAAGCAGTACATAGAGGTAAGAAGCAACATTGCAAATTTCAGCTTTCCTTATAGAAACATCAAGAACCCTCCAGCACCAGAACACAGGACACACAGTACTTTGTAACTATAACATTTTTATAATCTCCTTTTTACAGACCTGTTCGAGAAAAATCTTACCTTACTACACTTTTGCTGCATGCTAACTCATTGACAAGAAAAGCAAGTACTGATGCCTTCTGCGCTGGAGTATGTGCCTGAAAAGCTTTTGTCTTCAAGCTCTCGGTCAGCTCAGTTTGCCCACAGTGAGCCTCCATGAATATCTGCAGAATCTCGGACACATTATCTCGATTGATGCCAACATTCAGTAAGTGTTCCCCAAGGATAGTTTTAGCCTAAGAAGAATAAAGATGTTTCAAACAATCACATTTTGAAATACTTTCCTCCTTCTCTTATTTATAAATAACAGTGGGGTGTGTTTATTTGAATTTTTATATATGAACTTGAAATAGGATTTTTCTTTGAAACTATTAAAATGTAAATCTTGAAAGGAGTACCAAATTAGAATGTCTTCGCTTCTAAGTTTTTAAGAACAAACAGTAGTAATATTAATAAAACAGATTAAATGGAAAAAAAAAAAAACAAATGCACAGTCCAACTGAAACTTAATGAATACAGTTTTGTATAACCATGCTATGTAGTGTTCTGGCATAGAAAAGAGCTCCGTTGGCTTGGAAAAGAAGGATGACAGGAAAGAGGATCATGAATAAGCCCCTTTCAATAAACTGACAGAGAGCAGACTTTGGAGAAAGACATGGTAAGGTTCACAGAGAGTAAAACACGAGGGTAGGATTGAAAGGGAGAGGAAAAAAGGAGTTACAAGACATGGCCATACATGAGATGGCACACTACAAGAAGTCGAAATAAAAATGGGGGAGGGTAGAGAAAATGCTCAGAAATACACAACTTCTGTAAAAATGGGAAGGCTGACAGGGCACAGAGTCTTTGAGTAACATTAGAATAGTGACATCCAATAAGGAGGAACGAGAATGGCAACCCAAACTGGACAGGTGTCACACATGCACTACGAAGCCGCATTCATAACATAATGGAGATTTGGTTTTCCCCCCTTTTTTTTTTTACCTTGTATCCTGTAACAAGTCCTGGATCACAAACGGCTGCAGAGACAAGCTTTACAAGCAAGTCTTGTACTTCTCCCATGCTGTCCCCTAGGTTTAGCAAACCCTCTTGAAGAACGCTCAGGGAAGGGACATCAACATTCACATCAAAGCCAAGAACTTTACCGAAGTTACGCAGGAACTGCACTACCATGAGACAATCTGAAAATGTGCTTCCATCAAGAACAAGGCCTGGAATGCGAGGCAATTCTGGCAGAGGCTGAAGAGCCAAGAAAACAATGAAAGATTCAGTACTATATTTCAAAAGGAAACTTTCATACTAGCTAGGGAAGTTGGCTGATACTGCCATGTAACATACAGCATGACAACAACAGAAGGTAAAAGGCTAGAGAGAAGCCTATCACATCCAGTAAGTTTAATTTAAAGCTGAAGCATGTTTACCTTTCCACATATATGAGAGGCAAGAGAAGAATAAATACTTTTTGGCTAGAAGACACTCTTAGGCTCTATTCTGAGCCAAAGTACTATTAGAGGTGATATCAAAATATTTAGGGGAGATAGGGAATTCTTTTCAACAGAGGGAGCTTGGACCTAAGGTATGTCAAGTCCTGAAGAACAAAAGCTACGAACACAGAAGACTGGGAGTGTCATTTTTTTGAGTAAGAATAATTGGCCATAAGAGCTCTATCTACGGTCTGTGTAGTGAAACATGATGCACATTCCTGCTATAAAAATAACTCGAGAGAGTAATCAATTGTTTGTTGAAGCGATCATGCAAATGCGTTCTGAGAAGCAGGCCACTTTTAAACAAAATGCTTTTCATTACACATATGCCACTTTAGTTTGTATAAACTTGTATTTGTGTGTATTTCAGATAGTTATTTAATTATCTAGACTGAAAGGGGAATGCTTCGGGATTGCCTGCAAGAAGAAAAGTTATTGTCAAATTGGCAAAACACAGAAACAAGAGACAATAACATGAGTTTACATTCTTACGATTACCTTCTGGTCTGCTAAGCACATGTCTTCATTTGGCTTCTTTAGCTCCTTTGCCATTTCTAACTCCAGTCTTCGCTGTTCCAGTTTACGTTCTTTATTGAGTCTTTTTTCGTCACGTTTCTCTTGTTTTAATCGCTCTTTTTCCTTAAACAGAATTACAAGGGCAGAAAATAAAACCCACATATTACACTTTAAGTGGGAACAATCTAAGAATTGGAAAAGCACTACTTACGTAACCTTAACAATTACCACAGCAATTAAGGAACCTGCATTCCAGTAAAGGGAAGAGGAAAACTATAGAAATAAAATCATCAAAGTTGTGATTTTTTTTCTCTCCTGCTTACATGGAAATGGGTAGTGAGTATATTTACACCGACAGATTCTTTGGAGTGCAATTGCAGAAGGATGACTGAGTGAAAATATGGTAAAGAACTGCATACATGCAAGGCATCTGATTTTAAATGCCCCACTTACACACTAGTACCATCAATATGTATCTGCTGTAGGAGAGACCACTCAAGAAAGCAGCAATTGGGAAGACCTCTCTGGACAACACATCGTTTAATACATACACTGGACATAAATATCACTTTTCAACATACACCACCACGATTTCTGGCCTTGGATTACCAGGCACTTACAATGCAACCTGAAAACTGCACTCCTGTTCCAGGAAATACTAAGGACTGTGAAGTGGCCATGCAATTATCGTCTGCTTGCTCAGAATGACTAAGGATGGAAGAGACCTCTTGAGATCACCCAGTCCCCATGGCCCATGTGTGTCCTGTCCCTGACACTGTCTCCCCACAGCAGCATCAGCTACAGCAGGTTGCAGCTTCACAACCTACCAGGGCAATGTGTGCCAGTGTTCAACCATCACCTTCAAAGCAAAAAAGTTTTTCTGAAGTTTGAACAGAATTCCCTGTATTTCGATTTGTCCCCATCACTCCTTGTCCTGCCACTGCTGTGTGTACAAATGCAACTATACATACAGGCACTTCAGAGGCACTGCTCTTCTACAGCTAACTGCAGAAGGAAACCACAAAAAGGTCAACTTTCAGAGGTCAATACTCACTTCTGCTTTTTTACGAGCTTCCATGGCTTTCATAAGCATCATATGCTGTCTTCTCCTTTCTCGTTCCTATTGAAGCAGGCAAGATTAGAACAAAACTAATTCACATTTTCAAATCAGTAAAAAAGCTGAGTAACAAATTTAGCATTAATAGACAAGTCACAGTCAATACTAAATATAGGACAAGAATGGCCAAGTCTGTGCATGTTTTAGTTCAGGTTTAGAAAGCAAATACAAGAACAATCAAAAGCAAAAAGGTAAAGCAATGAACATGAAGACAGTGTAAAAAAGAAGCATACAGATTTACTTATGGTCAGTTGTGATGCTCCTTCATAAGCTGGCAGAACAAAAAGCATAATGGTTGGCTGGAACAGGTCAGTTACCTTACATCTGCTATTAAGGAATCTGAAATTTACTTCGATAGCCAATTTGGGAGAAGTTTCAAACTGCTCTTTTTTAAACACTACAAAAATGTTACATTTTTGTAACTAAGCAATAACTTCATATGATTGATTTTCTCAGCTCTAGGATAGTTTTAATCAAGCTAGTGGTGGCACATACACAGACACAATGACACTTGAATTTACTGATGCCTGTCCCTCAATGAATTACGTCAGTAACTTCTAATGCATTAAGGATCTGTGTTCTAAAGCACCAAGTTTGGGGTTTTTGCTTTAAAGGCTGTAGAGTAAATCTTGTCCCCAGTAAAGGCTATGGGAATTTTATCACCTAATTCAGTGAGGCTAGGATTACATTCTAACATTTCACTGCATACTTATTATGTATTTATTACCAACTAAAAGCTAATCTCCTCAGTACAAACTTAGGAAAGATTTCATCCTCATTTCTAAAACAGGTTAATTCAAATTGTATTTAAATGTCTGGATTCATTCCCAGTGAATGGGACAAGGCTTGCAAAAATTATCCAAGTGACTACCAGTTTATTTTGCATTCATCAATCCCTGATTTTATACAGTAGTCCAATTTCCTCTGGGAAATCTACAACATTTACTTTTGGTTAAACATCCTCATTTATTTATTGCCGTGTTCAATTTACACACATGTTCAAGACATGTCTTTTTTTATTTCCTTCACAGACAAGACAAGCAGATGTATGCAATGCACTGTGCTGTAAAGCCATGCAGCAGTATGTAATATGACAGCAGCCAGTGCTACATTTTATGCATTGCTATGACAACCATATCACAACCAAATCACAATGCGGTGTTAGATGTACAAAAATAAACATACCCATACCATATCTAGTCTATGCCTCTCCAACTCCTGGTAGAAAGAGTTGGCACAACATTATGAAACAGAAATCACAAAGTCATAAAACCACTTATATTCCCCCAAAAGACCCCAAAACCAAAGCAAAGCAACAAATCATAAGGTGAAAGAAAACCCAGAAATTTAAAAAAGATGCATTTGGAAGATTCCCCCACCCCCACATAGCTTAAGTAGTAGTTCACAACTGGCATTCTGTCTGTTTGGTCAACTGAATGTATTCCACCAACCTGGTGTTTCAGAAGAACAGCTTGCTGCCTCCGCATCTCTTTTTCCTTAAACAAAAGAACAGAAATGCATTTAAAATACCTGTCAAAATCTCCTCAACAAACACCATTTCTGACACACTAAATCAGCACATCTGAATTAAATTCTTACTTCCCCACTCCTCATAAACTGATGGCAGAAATGTATATATGGCAGCAACTCTCTGGAGTTGGGACTTCCATGATAAAACAAACTGAGAATGCCAAAACAGCAAACTGTGTTTTCCCATGTCTGTGAAAGAGTTCTGTAGCCTTGTACAGGTACAGCCTAGAAAAGACTACACTTGCTGAGAAGCAGCAATATTTTTGACACAGTGAGCTTAAAAGAATTATAGTTTAAGTTACGCAAACCAAGCATCACATAAGCACAAGTCACAGTAACAGCACATAAAAAATTTACTTTATTTACTCATGTCTGTATGAATTTGTGTGTATGTCACACAGATTTCTCTGTGAATGCTTCATATATGTAGGTAAAAGTACACGTTATTCATATGTTGTCTCTACAGTTTCATCATCATTTAACGTTACTTGGAATTTACTGTTTTTATATACCAATACATATTATGCACAATAACACATTCTTGGTTTAGGAGCTCCTCTAAACTAACCTTTATTCGCTTTTCCGCCTCCAATAATTTGGCATTTGCTGCTTCTTCCTTCTTTTTCTTTTTTGCCTGTGCATGCAAAACAGGTCACACAATAGCACCGTCACAACTTGAAAAGAGTCTGACTAGAAATAAAGTGATATGCCTTTAAAAGTTCAAAGCACCATTGTATATCATGTACATTGCAACAGAATTCTTACGCCGTGCAGCTTTTGATCAATCAGTGCACTATTTATTTAGTTTTTAAATTTCAGAGAATTTCACTTGCCACTCAAAATTGCTTTGCCCACCTATTTTAACTAAGAAACATTAACATACGAATGGCAAAGAGATTACCGTTACTTTTTCCATGAATGGAGACTTGAAAACTAGCAATCTAACTTTGCTAGTGTACTAGCTAACTAGTACAGTAGAGCAGTGTATCGAGCAGAGCATGATACTGCTTTAACACCCTATTACTGCAAACTTGTTTTCTAACAAATGAACAGTTATGGTGCTAACTTTAGCAAATACAAGACTATTTGTGCAGCAAAGTTGAGAACTCACAGAATCACACAACGGTGGGGGTAGGAAGGGCCCTGCAGAGCTCCTCCAGCCCCAGCCCCCTGCTGAAGCAGGTTCCCCTCGCTCAGGGGGTACAAGGAATGTGTCCAGGTGGGGTTGGAAACCTCCCGAGAACGGGCCTCCACAACCCTCCCTGGGCAGCCTGGGCCCGTTACCCCTTGTCCTGTCATTGACCATCACAGAAAAAAGTGTCATCCCATCCTCTTGACACCCACCCTTTAGGTTCTTATAAGCATTCATGGGATCTCCCCTCAGTCTTCTCCAGGCTGAACAGCCCCAGGTCCCACAGCCTTTCCTTATAACAAAGATCCTCCAGTCCCCTGATCATCTTTATAGCCCTATGAGCTCAAATTGTAGCCCTAGGAACTTAAATGAACATTTCCAAGATTTGTGTTGCAGTTAACATAGATTTTCTAAGAAAAATATTTTAGGACACGTTTTGAGCCCAGCCTTTGGAAGCCCAGGTTCTTGGAGCTGGCAAGATTAGTCACATTCCTTACTGCAAGAATGATTTTTACCTCTAAAATTTGCTGAGCTCGAAGTTCTTTCTCCATTCTGATTTGCTGGATCCGCTTAATTTTTTCCTACAAGGGAAGAAAGGTTTTCTTTTCGACAGGAGCAATATTGAGAAAGTAGATTTAATTTACATTTTTAAAAATGACCAAGTTTGTACACACATAGCTTTTGGTTTTGAGTCTCACACAAATCATAATCAACTGTCCCATATAACAATGTATGTTTAGAACTCTTACACAGCTTTAAGGGGGCCAGATTAATGACAATGTAAGTAAGGAAGCAGTATTCCAGTTCTAGCTGGTAATGGTGGAGCTACTTAGGAATGAATGGAAATGGAAGCTATGCCATGAAAAAAAGGTGTTTTGATGTGATCTCCCTGAATAGGAAATACGGGGTTCTGTCAACCCATTTTCTGCCTTGGTTCTAGTGGTCTTTCAGTTCAGAGGCCACGTGGAGAATTTGAGCACTATGAAACCTTTGGGTCAGTCACCCACGTGCAATCTGGGTAATATATTCACAGCGAAGGACACTTCAGTTTCTCCAGATCTTTAAAGCATTCAAGTAATTCATGATGAGTTTGGATGTCTTCATATGCAGTTTAGGGGATGGAGTTTTACACATGCTGAAGAGTGAAGTTACCAAAAAAGTAATGGAAACAGCAGCCACAGGCAACACAACACATTTCAGCATGTTTCATGACGGTAAGGAAAAAAGTCATCAGGGTAAGCACTCCACAGACAGATGCTCTGTAACCATATTCGAATTTATTCTTTTTCAGGAACTAGCTCCTAAAATCTGAATAAAGTCTTCTTACATTGATTCAGAAATGCAGTCACTGCAAACTTTGGGATTAGTTCACATTTCCTGTGCTGCATGGGCAATTAAATAGCAATAACCCAAGCTCATATAAAAAACTTCTTAGCACACAGTTTGAGGTTTTATCTCGAAAAAACTGCTTGAGCCACAGTCGCTAGAAAGGGACCATCAGGAAAAGCAGTGTTGCAATAAATTCAGCTGGACTCGTTGCAGAGACTTAACAGCAACATCCAGACCACGGAAAGCCCAGCAGGCTGGGAAGCCCAAACCAGAAGCCTGCAATGGAGTTCAACACTCTTCTCTGGAACACCAGATGTTTCCCTGACACAGAGGGTAAAAGCTCATGTGTATGGAAGACATTGTTTTTTTTCTGAGCCCATCTGAGACTCTAGAATATGGATTACTCTAAAATTTCACTTTCTAGAGAACACATAGTGATATATATATACTTTATCAAAAACTTTAATCAAATTTAATGGAAATGTCACTTAAAGTTTTTGTCACAAATAAAACTTACTGTTTTTAATAGTAAACGTTCATCCATCCCTTTATTTAAGCCTCTACAAATGCTACTATAATGAGTACGGACACTGAAGATAAAATGGTTAATTCAAACAATATTTAGATGTTATTTTTAAAAAAATAAAATAAATTAACCCCCCCCACACCTGTACTGTTCATACACTAATTCAACAGCAGGACAGGCTGAATTGGCCTACCAAAGCCTACTTCTCCTGCTTTTAGAAGGTTCTGTTCTTACTCCTTGCCACTGTAAGCTAAATACATTTTTTTCCCTCACTTTTCAGTGAAAGCTGAATACTTGTCCTTTGACTGCTGCCAGATGAAGTATTTAATTTCTGTATGCTGCAGTAAATTTCACACTGAAAAGAACAGACACAAAAACCCAACCATACAAATACGTTTTTGGACGTAAATTATTTCCTTTCAGAAATGTTCAGATTCCCAACATACACAATTTTTCACTAATCTGTTAAAAAATTGAAAAGCCTGCTTCTGTGAGCAGCTTCGCTTGTACGTGAAGTTTGTATGTGCTCACTTTGATCGGACGTAGCTTCTGTAACAGTATCTAGCAATATTTTCATGTTTAAAATCAAGTATTAACTCACTGGCACACAGAGATACAATCCTTTGCACAAAACCTAAAATCACTGGCAGACAGACAGAAGACAGAAGTCAGAAACAGAAGACAGCTTCTTCACTGAAGCAGCTAATTACAGTACTGCCATAAACAGAGTCAACACTGTTTATTTTCACACAACCAAATAAATGAAGATTGCATCATTGTACTTCAGTAGCAGGTTTTTCATTTCAGTACTGGCATTGGCAAGCAATTAACATCTCGAGTGGCTTAAGTCAACATAGACAAAACTGAGATGTCCTGGGCACAAGAACAACCACAGAGTTTGGGATTTTAAATACCGTACACTGTGAGCTCTTTTAAACTACACTGAAAACATTCACTACTAGGTTACCAAATAATTAAAATACCCCTAATTCAATAATTGAAAACACAATCTGAAGAGCTTCTTTAGCAATCACACAAAGTTTACCTGCTGCTTCATTATCTTTATCTGCTCCTTTTGCTTTCGCTTTTCTTCAGCTGCCATAATAGCTAACAAACAAATGCAAACAAAAACATTAACACTAGCAGAATGTGGCAAGAGACAGTTAATTCTTCAGTAATACTTTTCAACATAACCCAACAGCACGCACAAACATTCACAAGTAATAGTTACCTTGCTGTTTTTTCGCTTCTTTGGCAGCTCGAGCCTGTTCCTGCTTCTGGAGTTTTCTCAGTAGCTTTATTTGTGCTGCTTGCCTAGCTATTTCTGTTACAAAAGGAAAAACATACAGTTCATACAAACAGTGTTGTCCAACCATCAAGATATAGTTCACATTCTAGACATTTGCATAAGGTAAAGATAGAGGAAACGGTGGATTTGTTTTGCACACACTTATATTTGGACAACATTTCACCTTTAGTGGAAATACAGTGGCAATATGCTGAAATTTAGGTGAACTGTGCATGGACATGCTGATGTGAGAGAGCTGTAGGAAGGATTTTCTGGAAGCTGAATTCAGCTTGCTAGTCAAAGGACTGAGGTCTAGGACCTCTTTGACAGCGTTCTCCAGAAAGTTGTCAGCTTCTTGTGCAATGACCAAAACACAGGCACACACATGCAAGGTCCATGTAGAGGTAGGACAACGCCATGGACAGCAAGAGAATGTAAACAGGTAAACGAACAGGGAAACCTTCAGGGCCAAGGGCAAATCATATAGAAGAAAAAGTTACACCTTAATGGAAATAGAACCAGAATTTCCATTATAGAGGAGAACCTAAAATATCACCTCTGGAAAGGCCAAAAGATGCAGAGGACCGCTTAGTCTGAATTGACACAACCTATGAGGAGGATGTAGATGATGTTCAGCATGTGTTTGGAGAGGGTAAGATGAAGAACAAACTCTTATACTGCCAAAACAGTGATGACAAATCAGATCATTTCTATTTCCATTCAGCTAAGGTGCTCTATTGAGCAAAATTCAGGGGCTTCTGAAGGAAGCCAAGAAACCTAAAAAGAAATTGGGGAAACTAATTCTTAGTATCAGATGATAATCCAGTGTAATGGGCATCTAACAGACACACCAGAAAGACAACTAATGATGCAAGGTGTTGCCAGATAGCAACATTATGGGAATGTGAGAATGAGATGTATATGCAGAACATCAGTTTTCTAGGGTGTGGTATCAAGTCACACAGCATAAAAATGAATTACAAGACATATATGCAGTCCATTTGGTGAAATCCTGAAAGCAGCTGCGTAACAGCAGTCCTCAAGCATGCGCACTTCAAGTGAGCAGTTTAAAAAAAGAGAATACTTGTCCAGGCAAACACTGAACTTCACTGCATAATGGAAATAGGTAGCTCATAGGTGGGTCTTCAGAAAAGGGGGCTGTCCTAGGAAAATGGTGAGCATATAAAAAATGAAAAGCTCCGAGAGTGAGTTAGAAAGGCTAAAAAGGAATTTGAAGAACACCTTGCAAAGGATGCCTGGACAGACAGTAAAAGATCTTTACATCTGTCACATTAGGAAGCTGGAAACACGATCAGTGGGACCTAACGATCAACAGTACAGAAAAAGGAGCCTACAAAAACAAGGGTACTGAATTTCCTGTGCCAGCCTCTGCTGCTGAAGGTGATGGATAGATTCCTTTACTCAGGGTATTGTCTACAGCAGACGGGTCAGAATTGTTAGATCAATTCGAGGTAAATATAAAAGAATTATTAGATCAAGAATGGAAGTCAGACTATAACATTACCAGTATTGGACAGAATAAACCAAGAAACCTGAAAGATCACTTAACACAAAACCATAGTTTCTGGGTGTTTACCATATTATAAAAAACAGTCACTGTGTCATTAGATTGGCAACTCTTATCAACTAAACAAAGGTCTCTGGTGGAAACTGCATATCAGCTAGTCTGACCTCCCTGTTGAGGTGATAGAGTCTTGTTGTATATCTCATGTCTTACATATATTTACTGAGTACGTTACAAATCACCATCAGTTCAGCCAGTAAACATAGCTTCTACAATGAGAAATCCTGCCCAATACCAGGTTTCAATGAGAACCTCAGTTAAAGGTTGATAAAGAAAATCTAACGGCCATAAGGTGTTGGGAATTTCAGAAAGTATTTTCCTAAGTCCTAAGTCAAACATTTTAAATAAAAATATGCTGTTTTTTTCACTGAAGGAAAGCCTCATAGACTGAAAGTACTGGAGTACCTGATGTCATTAAAGCTCTACTGTAAACATTGGTGTTACTTATTACAGGATCCTATTTAACCTTATGGGCAGTTAAATCTTGTCACCATCAGGAATTTCACAAGAAAATTGTTTTCCTTGCAACAATCAAGAAATGCTAACTTCAGTGGTTCTCAGTTTCAGTTTCTAGGTCCACTGTTGTTTAAGTTAATACAGAGGAAAATAAAGATCTCTTAATTTTTGCCGATTAAAAAACCACATCACTGGTACCCAGATTACTGGATATCTGCTTTTTTTTTTTTCAGTTTTTTCAACGTAGTAAGGAGAGAGCAATCTCTTACACACGCTTCTCCCTCTGGATCAAATACACATTTACCAACCTTGGAAAAAGGCTTCAACAAAAATATGTCACAAACCTAAAATGTAGAATGTTGTACACCAATATCCTAGTGAACCACATCACTCCTCTTTAGAAAAAACATTTGACACTCTATATACTGATATCCTCCATTTGTGTAAAGAGCAACAGGCTTCCTACCTTGAGCCTGGAGTTTTCTTAAGAGCTTTGCATCTGTGTTGTCTAGAAATTCAGCGCTACCAATATTCGGAGGTCGACCTTTGCGCCGTCTCATTCTTGACTCCTCTCTAGAGTGATCTCTGTCTGGATTTGGTGGTCGTCCTCTACGCCCTTCCATAGCTCTGATACGGGGAATGACCTCCTCTTCCTTCAGAAGACACCACTGCACACCCTTTTAATTGACATATTTCACAGACAGGTATTATCAACACAGATTAAAAACAAGACCAAAAAATAAATCTAAGACATCTGAGAAGATGAACAGGAAGAGATCCTCCCCCTCAATAAGTTACATATATAAAATATGCACAAAATGATTACATAAAATATGCACACAATAGGTTTTGATGATGCACAGAAACTACGTATTGAGAGCTATCACTACAAGCTTTTGTAACGTGTACTCCTATGCACTCTGATTACTGAGGACAATCCAGCGACACACAGCTATCACCCAGCAGCTATGCCACTACTGTGGGATTGTTTTAAATTTATGACCAAATCGCGTTATTGCTCAACCCATTTTAAAAGATGAAATAAGATTCTTCCTTATTACATGAACTCAAAAGTAACTAATCTGCTTTCACATAATCCACTGCTCAACACGAACAAAAAGAAATGTCAAGTTAAAAGTCACTGTCTTCCAACTCTCAGGTGTTCACAAAAAATTCTGACTTACATAACAAGCAAATGCAGTAGTGTGTTTTCAGATACTGCATTATGGAGTTCTGTAGATCTCAACAACCGAGTTCAAAAAACACAGACTCATTTTAACCTTGGAAGTTTTATTTAGGATAATTTAGTTCTCCCCTCCCTCACTGCAAGGAAATTAATTTCTGTGCCAACCTTGATTGAAGTAATCAGAAGTTTAAAACTTTTAAGAATTCATCTATTTGAACTAGAAGTTATGTTAACTGTATTATCTAACTAAATGAAGTATGCAATACATTCAACCCTTTCTTTCACTAATACCACTACTGGTTTTTTGTGCAATATCAAACAAATGTTTAATACAAATACTCAAATCAGTCCTCACATAGAAATAGCTTTACTCCAGCTAACAAAAAGTAATTTATTGTGTCTACTGAACAGAACAGGAGCACAGCCTACTGATCTTGTTTGACTGAACAGTAGCATTTCAAATTGTACCATCTCTTAAAAAGTTTTTGAAAAATGCAGAAAAAAACCCCAAGCTAAGTGTTCCCTGGACTGCTCCATAATTCGCCTTAGAATGGGTTGTAAATTATTTTGATAATGTCTGCTAAAGCAAAAAAGAAAGTTGGTAAGTTACAAAACACAGCAATTAAATTTCTGTTCAGAAAAAATAAATTGCAGTACCAAAGTTTTCACGTTTTGGTGTACATACATGCTGAAATCAAATTTGCTGTATATAAAACACATAGTTTTGATTCTTCTGACAGTTTCTCTTTTCACACTTTCTGCTCATTCTTCAGAATTACAAATGATTAATACAAGACTCAACAAAATAAATGACATTTTGCTAATGAAACGTTTGGAGTCCAAGGAAACTATCAGCATCTGCAAAAGTATCTTTATTAGCTATGTTCCTAAAAACAAGTTGCTCAGAATCATGACCATATCACTATGTGTACAATGCATCACCAAAAACTGACTTCTTAAATCAGTTCATTGCCTCTACCACTTAAACAAAAGTTAATTCATTTTCTGTCTTTATGAGTACTACTTAGGCATACACTTCCATTTCACTGGCTAATACCTGACTACCGTTTATCACAGGTTCAGTCTGTGCAATGTAATCTAGAGTTAATAATGTACATATCACCTCTGCCAACCTCCAACCTTGGAAACGTCATCCCATAAAGTGCAAATGCTAAAAGGGGAAAAAAGAAGTTTGAAGGTTTCCACAAGTTTAGGAGAGGACAGGATAAAAATAGCCCGGAAAAGATCCATTAAGGGTTAAGCAGGAGATGACTAACTATCCATATTTTATGCTCAGATATCTCTTAAAATCTGACCCAAAATACATTTATATTAAAAGAAAGTACAACCCGATATTCTGTGGATTTTCAATACTCCAAAGAAGAATGAGGGGGTTCTGCAAAATCTACCCTTCACTACACAAACATTAGAGAAGAAAAGGGAGTATTTTTGTGAGATGTTGTGTTTTATTGATGAAACTAATCAAAATAAGAACTTAATTCAATTTTCTCATCTCCAGGCACCACCTATTGCAACACTGTACTGTAACCAGGACACATGCCACAGAGGCAGCAGGTAACCATACATGGAAGCAGAATCAAGCTCAAAGACTGTTAACCAAAGTAATGAACAAAAGCATAGGCACTTTGCAAGAAGCACACATCCTCATTACTTGCAAATTTAGATTTGTGTGAAAAAATTAACTACAAAGCTTTCTAAATGGATAGGAAAAATTTTATATTCCAGTTTCTAGAAAAGAAAACAAATCATTAACTGCTGCATTACAAACCCATATGACAACTGACGTTAGAGCTGACTGCCCTGTATGGTATCGCTATTACGTCTGTAATAAAAACTTTAAACCTCTAAATACTCACAGAACAGTTCTCTTAAGTAAACAACAGTAAGCTTTTAAATTGCCTTAAAGAGGAAGACTTCCTGCCTTATAAAAACACGCTGTACTTGTCATGAGGCAGGACCATAATTAGACACTCTGAGAAACACTAATGTACATAGGAGTGACTTCACATTAAAGAGATGGAGAAAATAACTTTAAGCACTTTGCTCATTTCCTGATCCTGAACTCAGCCATCTTCCTAGGCAGACACTCAGACTTGTTGGGAAAAAAAAGCAACCAATGAATCCACCCATGATTTTCAATGCTTCACACAAAAACTCACTAGGGAAAAAGTTACTGCCATGTTTACCAGGACACAACAATTACTCCCAGAAAGCTACATCCAGGTGAAAAAGTCAGTATTCTGACCTTAATGAAATATCATCTTCAACTAAACTGGATCTGAACAGAGCTGCATCAAGAGTCAAGTTTTCTCCAGCTACATAATGCCCCTGTGAAGGGAAGTGCTCAGAGAACTGAGGATGTTCAGCTTACAGAAGAGAAGGCTCAGAGGGAATATCTCACCAATGTGTATAAATAGCAAGAGGGAGGGTGCAAAGATGACAGAGCCAGGCTCTTTTTCAGAGGTGCCCAGAGACAGGACCAGAGGTCATGGGCACAAATCAAGATACAGGTGAACATCAGGAAACTCTTTGTCACCATGAGGGTGACCAAGCACTGACACAGGTTTCCAAGAGATTTTACACAGCTATCTGGGCATGGTCCTGGTTTAACTGGCTCTAGGTGAGCCGTCTTGAGCAGGGGGTTTTGACAAGGTGACTTCCAAACATCCTTTCCCACCTCAGCCATTCTGTGAAGGATATTCTTACTGTTATACCTTAAATAAAGCAGCAAGATGCAATCTCAGGGCACATTTCAGTATCACTCCACAACATCCACATTACTCCAACTCAAGGATCCATGCCCTCTCCTTCCTAATTTTTCTAAATCACAGCAGTTTAAAGCCCGCAGGTTCTGTCAGCAAATGTCCAGATTTGCCAGACTGCAAATATTCCTACAACGCTGGTATTTCATGGGCCATTTCTGACAGATATGCCTCTCTGTTAAAGTAGTTAATCACTGAGTTGAATAACCCATAATATCTAGTTGACTGTGTCTCAAGAGAGAGAAACGCAGACACTACCATAAGCGGGTCATCTGTGTCTTTTTAGCTTGCTATAAGTTATTCTTCAATATAACTGATTTTAGATAATTGCCTTTGCATCTTGTGCTATCCTTGAGCTTTGTGAAACTTACCCAATCACTTTGGATACATGCTGCATGTCTCAAAAGATGACAGAAAATACACAATGAAGAAAGGGAAAAGTAACGACGAAAGCCTGTGCAGAGTAATCAAAACTACAGCAAAAGCAGAAATAAACCTCCCGGAACCTCCAGACATCCACAAAAATACAATTATCAAACACTGTTTGGAAGCCGAACAATTCAAACAATTTCAGTAAAAAGACTGCAAATTTTCTTCCTCAAGTATCAGTATCACATGCTGGTGTAAGTGCATATTGTCAGCCTACATGTAACTCAACTGCTTACATTATAGTCTGCTCACTCAGAATTTCACATATAAAATGTAAATACATTTTAGCACATCTGAAACATCTGCCCTCAGTCTTTTTGGAATTTTCTTTAACAAGAAAATTTTCTTTGTCTAACCCAAGTCTCAGTGGAACCTACTACAAGCCATACAGAAACTGCAGTGAAATGCAGAGCAACTTCACATTGATATAGCCAGCTTTGCCTAGAAAAAACCTGCCCTTCCTGATGCCTTCATTCTGAAGTATTATAGTATCAAAGAGCAAAATCTGCAAATCATCTCAAGGATTAAAGGAAGAGATAACTAGAGAAGAAGGTAAAACTACTGAAGTAATATGAGCAACAGACACAAAAAGGTAACGATAAAGAGAGCAGATACTCTGGCACTGCATTATGTTCGCAGGATAAGGTATTTCCATCAAGCCACATGGGTACACAATGAAATTCACAAATATATTAAATTTGTACTTCTTGTTTTACGAAGGCCAAAGATTAAGCAATGCTTTACCCTGTAAGCCAGTAATCAGGAAGCACCACCTAGAAGCAACTGCTTACAATGAACTCAGTCTTTACTGCTTTAAATTTATACTGTGTAAACTATGTTATGTGTTTCTGCAGGGTATCACAAGGTCAAAAAGCTTAGCGAGAGTCTGAATCCAAGACTGCTGACAGTATGTCTGTCCATATTCCTGTACTAACATATTCAGGATACTTACCTTTCAAAGAAGCAAATGCATTCGTTAACAAAAGTCCAAAAACTTTTGTGCACATTCTGAAGAAATGGCAACATGACCAAAGTACAGTAACACAGTATGGCACATAGCACTAACTCTCTTACAACTCTTAACTTTACTTATCCGTGTGTGGTTTAGCTACACAAAGTCTAAGAGTCCTACCACTGTCCTAAAAACATCACACTTCAGGAAGCTCAGATGAAATCCTTAATACAGGAAACACTTCTATTTAAACACATATTTTATATACAATAAGCACATGAATACACGGAAAGAGTGTGATTTAATGCATACACAGAAATTACTATTGATAGTAGGTTTATACCCTAAACATAAGTTTCAGTCAGAAACACCTGAACACTTACAAATGATAAAATATGTAGTTCAGAGTTCTTCCATGCTAGACAAACCCAAGATCAGAGCTGATTGTAAGGTGTGCAGAACTCCCGTAGCCTCCTCATAAAACCACTGAGAGGAGCAGTTTTCAACGCTGCCCAAGATTAAGCTCTCAGCATCTCAGTACAACTACTATTAAGAAATACGCACAGTTTTTAGAAATAATTAGCTAAATACAGGAAATGCTTCGGATTGTAGCAAAAATTACTTCACCTAAATTTAAATTAATGTTCTTGGATCAAAGACTTTACTTTTTAAAAAGCGGATACCTGCGGTCCATCTCTGGCTTCATAGAAGTCACCCACTCCTATTTTTGCACTGAAGCTGAAATTGTCCCTTGAGATATCCATTATTCCATTTCTGCTGAGATACTGAAAAAATCACATATTTTTCCACTTCAGCTTGCAAATAATTACAACTCAGCTTTGATGTACAGCTAACTTTGTGAGTGTAATGTTTCGCATATTCTATCAAAGGGATATGCATTTACAAGAGATCAAATCACCGAGAGACTGAGACACATTACACCTCACATCACAGCATATTTCGAAACAAGGATCTTTTTTGGAAGGAAAAAAAAAGGCATTTTTTAATTGCAAGCATGCTTAGTAGCATTAGAACACAGAAGTTAAAAAACAGGAATGTACCTTCACTACTTCAGGATACTGTCTCAGTTTCTTTCCACAAGGTGCAAAATATGCTACTTCTCCTTGAAGGCGACCGCCCACGTTTCTTATTCGGGTTTCTCTCTGCCAGCTAGAGTAGTATGAAATAGTTGCACACAATAATACACTCTTTAAAAAACAAGTAGTTAATTGCAAATCAACATTTGTTCATATCTAAAATGTGACAAGAGTGTCAAAAGTAGGCAAAGCCACGAATTGTTACTACGTAGACTCTCCAAACTCCGAATACCCATCAAACCACTTCCTTAATACCACATTTTTAAATAGCTTAGAACTAAGGAGTTATCTGGAGTCTATTCTAACTCTCATCTAACCATCAGGATCCATTTCCAGAGAAAGATAACGTTTGCAAAAGACCAAATTTAATGCAAAGACATTGACACGTGAAATATGCCGACACTTTTCAAAGAGATCCACAGTCACAGGGAGCTGGAATCTGAACTGTTAAAGCCCTTTCCTTGTTATTCAGCAACTGTTATGTTGTCATTTCTTCACCAATTGACTTTTGAAGGTATTATGTCCTTCTAAGGAATAACAAGCATATCATAACATACCCGTACTCCAGAGGAACTCGCAGCTCTCGTTCATCTATTACTCTTCGTCGTTTTGAAATACCTAAAACAGAATTTCTGATTAACACCCAAGACAATTTATGACATGAAAACAAGTTCCTAGAACGTACTTTTTATCCTTATGGCCCCAAACAAAAACACAGTTTTTACATTCTAGCCACTGCATACATCAAGAACCAAGAAAATGAATGTAACTGTTCTCCTTTTGAAATACATTTCCCTCTAAGTTTCCTTCAATCTCTTCTAAAACTGTAAACAGAAGAAAGCCTAATTATGGCATACTGAACCGCTTGTCTTGTTTGACCCTCTCAGATACTGCTAAAACAATGCCTTGCACACCTGTTTTTCCCATACTACACTACATTTCAATTTCTTCACGAAAATGAGGAAACTTTTTGCTTTAAAAATCCATCCATTTTAACAGGCTTAGCTTTCAAACAGCACTGTGTACAGATTTCAGTCAACTGTCAAAAGCTTTCACTTTGCTCCAGCTTTTCAAAACTCTAACGGACACAGCATTTGGTATAGTCAGGAGATCAATTCCATAATGACAGAAATAATCGCCAAACATGGAATGCTAAAGGCTGATCCTTTTCACAGGCCTCCTTGAGAGAACTGTAGCTCCTGACCTAGGTACACAGACAAACTGTTGGAAGATGTATTTCTCAAATGGTAGTTTGGACCTTCTGTAAAGAACATGACTTATCTCTTCCCTGTGGAAATAGACACAAGAGAGTATCACGACTAGACTGAACTCTTGAAACCTGCTCCAGCCTCCTAGAGCCAGGAGTGTGAAAGGTGCAATGGCACAGGTTTCCAACTGAGACACCTGCATGATTTCAAAGACTGCTAAGAGTCCTCCACAGAAACCACCTGGAAACTACCCATACTTGGTTGCCAAACTTTCTGGACATGTATCTGTAGTCTTAAGCTAACATGACTATTGTACTGCTTAAAAGGGAGGGAGGGAGACTGCTTGTCCAAATAGAAGAAGGGAATTGAAAAAATGAACTGTCCAGTGAAAAACAGATAAAGAAAAGACACAGAAAACCTCTTCAGCAACTGAACAGCTTTAGAGAAATGGATGCAAAAACATTCAAACCATATTATGGTAATTCTTATTAGGAAGAAGTTCTACACCTGAAACAGAGACACAAAGTTAATTTATTCCAACTCCCATCTCCACAAATAGAAAACAAATCCACTAGCACCCTTCTCAAAGCATCAAAAAATCAACAGAGAATCCTGAGGACAAGAATAATTAACTTGGCATTTTAACCATTTGGTGTCATCCTAATGCATGGGAAATCTTTTACAAACTGTGGGATTAACAGGCCTGTTTCTGGGAAAAATATGAAGTAGATCACATCACACTGCTTTCAAAGTTAATGCCCTTGACATGGAATTCAATTGCTGTTCCACTGAATACAAATATGAAAACCAATTCATGAGTGGATTTCCCCATTAAAATTTTACTTACTTGCATGTTAATTACACGTCAAGTTCCTAATTTGAAGTAGTAAATATGCAATTTAATTTGTTACTGTACAAATTGAGAAATGTGACTTTCAAAAATGTATTCTTTTTAGTAGCAGTAGTAGTCTTGCAAATTTGTCACCCAATGAAGGATTATGAATGTTGTGTAACATTAGGTAAATGCTAAGTGTACTTTTCATGAACGTTTTAAAAACAACCCCTTGCACCTAATCCATAAATTCTGCTGTGCATTTTGAGAGAATAATGAATAAAGTTGTACTTAAACTAAATGCAGTTAGTTTAAATTAAACTAGTTAATACTTCCATTGCTAAGGAAGGGGAAGAAACAGAAGATTCAGAATGCAAACTAAAATGAATAGAAATAAAAAATAAATGAAAGTAATGAGTTTAGAATAAGATGGTAAATAAGAAAGGCTAAATAATAAAGATTTTTAACACAGTAAATATCAACTCTGGCTATTTCACCCTACCTTCTGTCAAATAACTATATGAGCTAAAATGTTCTGGACTAAGGGTAATGTTCACGTCTTGAGAAGCTGTAATTCTGATTCTGATTTTAATGTCTGTTGCAAACACCCATGAAAAAAAAAAGAATAACTCAGGTTGGAAGAGACTTCAAAAGAGGTCTCTGGTCCAACCTTTCATGGGCATGGGAGCCTAGAAGAGATTATCTAGTAGCCCATCTAATCACATTTTGAAAGTCTCCAGTGATGTGGACTCTGTCACATCCCTGGGGAGGTTGTTCAGTGAATCATCACTCTTACTGTAAAAAACTTTTGTCTCACGTTTACTTGATCACAGTGTCTAAACTACTTTTATAACTTTCACAACACGTATCACTTAGATGTTACGCTGTACTATAACAAAAGACATTCAGATACCACAGTGTGTACCTGGTGTAAGAGTGGATGGTGCTGTCCCAAGGAAAACCGCAGACTGGGCCTCAGGACATAAGGCAGCTGGTGCAGAGCTTGGGGTCTTTGCTACTTGGAGATTAAGTGGGGTGGAGTGAGCTGCAAAACCAATGGAAGAGCTCTTCACAGAAGATGACGTTTTATTCAGTTTCAGTGGAGTTTTTTCTCCCTCAGTGTCTGTATCCGATTCATCTTGATCTTTATCATCCTCATCGTCTTCATCCTCAGACCCTTCTGTATCTGACTCAGAATTACTGTCAGACTCTGTTTAAAAACAGTGTGGCAAAGGCACATTATGACTTGATAAGTAATGGCAAATACGTTTAAGTTCTAACACTTGCAAAGTCTTTTTCCTTATTTAATAAGAAGCTTTTATGACTTCAGTTTTTTATAACACCTTTTAAGTACAAATAGAAGGTTATAATTAACTACCTAAAGTTTAAAATTACTAAAAATATGACAACATGAAATAATTCTGCATGATAATGCACTGTTGTTTCAAATGGAATTCTTTGTTTTTTCCATACAGACACAAGAGACAGAAGCTGCAGCAATTTTAGGAATTGTTCACCCTAGAAAGAGCTACAGCAAAAGCAACCCCTGTGAGCCAGGCAGTGGTTGACTGCCACAGGAAGGCCACTTGTCAGCTTGGGAAATCCAGCATGAAGATGAAACAAGAGATGGAACTGAGTGCAGGTTCAACAGTGTCAGGATTAGAAGCATGGCAATATGGGCAAAGGAAGAGTTTGAGGTAAAGAGTAGACAAGACAAGGAACTGAAGATAGGCTACTGCTATGACGGAAAAAAACACGTTAATGTGTGCATGTGGATGAGAGGCAGAAACAGAATAATAAAGGTGGAGCTGGACTCAAAGAATACACAGGAGAAAGGAGTGACTGGGAATACAACCAATGACTTAACACAGGCCTTGCCTTTCTGAATTGCTTAAGAGCCCTTAAAATCATATTCTAAATGCTACCTATGAACACTGCAGCCTTTACAGCTGTCCTAGTACTTCCCTTTAATCTTGCTCATCAACTACCGTGCTCCTGAACGAAGCCTAGAAACATACTTTTCTTGCCACTCATGACAATTCAAAGGGATTTGTTTGTCATTGTTTGGCTGGGGAAGCCTACTTTGCAGATAACCTCTGCCTGTCAGGATAATTAACCATCCACCAGCCTATTCTCCATCTCTCTTCTGGACACCTTGCCACTTAAGTAGGACATAAGCTGGAGGCTGGGTGATTGATCTGGAAGGCAAGTCTCTGACAATCTTTCCAGGACACTATGGATCCATCTTATTAGGACAGCTGAAAGTATATTTGCCATGTAAACAAGTATCAAAACACCCAAACCATGATTTGGATATGACACAAGGCGGGACTGGGACACACGTGCTACTTCCCAGGAGATCTGTGGGACACTGTGTGTGCCCTGTTGCCCCAAAATTTCCCGTTCGTATCTTACAATATGGTGGGAAACACATGCTTTCAACACTCAAAAATTAAAGTTTTTGCTTTTCCTATTAAAAAGGTTAAACCACCTGATTGACTATCATCAGAATCATCATCTTCATCGTCCTCATCTTCATCTTCATCATCGTCGTCATCATCATTTGAGTCGTCAGAGTCCTTACTGCTGGGGGCATCTGAGTCTACCCCTCTGAACTGCTCCACAACCAGTTTTGCAGAATGAAGGCGGTGTTGTGTTTTTACTGCATTTACTGCATTATTGCTGACTTTTTTATCCTTTCCTGAACCAGGTAACACAGGAGAGGTAGAGGGCATAACAGGTGTCCGGTTACCAGCTGGTTTTTTCCCGCACGCACTCAAGTTAACTGGCAAAGAAAAGGGGGCACTACTAGAAACGGCTACACTTTCATTGATCTTGGTCTGGGGTTTCAGTTTTGTAGTAAGTGCAAGAGGAGCCTCCTGGATGACGCTGTGAATAACTCCATTGGGTTGGTGATTACCTAAAAGTGCATTTGTCAGGAATGGATTAGAATGGTTGTTTTCCAAGGATGTGAGTTTTTGATGAGCTGGTGAACTAGATGTTGGTTTGGGGCTTGACAAAGCTGCAATAACCTTCTTCAGGTTCTTAGATGATTCCTGTTTCTTTAGCTGTGCTGCCGGGAATGTCTGTTTATATTGTTCCTGAAGAAATAAGAAGACAGAGGAATAAAATGTAGGGTTTATTATTTATTATTAGTTTTTGCATTCTGGCAGCTGAACTCCATGAAATCTTAAACATCTGCTAAGCTATTTTTAGTAGGTCACAAGTAGGTTCTAGCTACAACAGAACAGATGAGAGTAATTACAAGTTATGTAAGTCTCATGATTTTCACTAAATTCAAGTAGGAAAAGGCAAATTGAACTCAAGATGAAGCTGATCTAAATCATGTAGTGAAGCTCTTTACTTGCTACATTGCTGCAGACAGGCTTTATTAAAGATACTTAGCATCCTGAAAAAATTTTTAAAGACGGAGTACTCTGTTGTACTGGGGAGGGAAAAACACTGCTTTTTACTCATTTTAGCATATAAACTCTCATTAGTGAATGCAAAACAAGCTTTAATAATTAGTTCCTTTTAAAGCACAAGATACATACAAACACACTAATGGCTGCAATAGTAGAAGAAAAACAAAAGGAGGCTCTTGGTATAGAAAAGTCTTATCCAAAAAAAGGAGAAAAAAGTTATTACTCAGAAGTACCATTATGTGCTAATTTTTTAGTAGTACCTGAAAGTTCTTCAGGTAAACCCGAATCAGTAGTGTCTCAGAAATGCATGTAAAGCTTACATTACATTGTCTTTAGTCTCACGACTCTTCCAAGGAAAAAGAAAATGCGTCATCTTTGACGGAAGAAAACAATAGAATGTATATAAAGATGGGACAGTTACATCAATTTGTTAAATGTTAGGCCAAATACAATTCATGCTGGAAGTTACTAACATTTAAAATCAAATATGAAATTATGAAAACCTACAAAATAAATATGCACATAGTGCATGGCTCCAGCAACTGTTTCAAAGAAACCAACCCCCTAAATGGTTGGTGTATCATCAGCTAAAAGACTCATAACCTAAATTTGACAGCAGAGGCCCCTTGCAATGGCAAACACAAATGTTTTCATTTAACCATTCCAGGTAAGCAACTAACTTATCTGAATTTTACAAAGTAACTACAAGTTGAAAAAAAAAGTAGTGCTTCTCTTCTGGTCTAGGAACACAAACTCTGTGATTTTTTAAAAACATTTTTCTGTCCTCACTGAGGACAGAGCTAGCTGTGAAACGAGTTCACTTTACTCTTCACTAATACTGCATTGTTTTACACTATGTTTGTTTTTAATAAATTTGCCTTGGTAAATGTATTTTAAAATATATTTATTTAAACACACACACACATATATATGAAGCCTCAACACTGCTAAAATGCTACGGTTTTTTTCCCCTCTAAACCTCTGTCAAATCTAATTGAATAGAAAGCATGAAAATTCATCACTAGTCTCCATAATGACTTTTAACAAAACGAGCAGAGCATCTACAAAGAATTTTTGTAAGCTACAGAACTGTTAAGACAGGCATAAACATTGTAGAGATCTCACCAGTAAAAAGAAAGACCAAATTTATTTTAATGGTCACACAAAGTTTTAACAGCGATCTGTGCATGAATGTCCTTCTCACTTTAAAGAGGGAAAAAAAAAAAAACCCAGATAAAACTGAACATAATTTTTTAAAAAGGCTTTCAGCTACTTTGTTCTAAATTATGATTGCAGTAGGTAATTTTAATTACTGTGAATTTAAATTATCCAACTTTGAAACAAAGTGATGCCATGCTTACATACGAGATATGAAAAGTATTAAATCACCATTCTGACTAAAACTAGGAGAAGTACAGGAAAAATATCAAGGGGACACAATTTACCCATTTATTTTTCTTATTCTGATACTGATTTTAGCTGCTTATTTTGCTTAAGATGTACATGTCAAAATCCTTTGCTTTCTTTGTACTCATTAATCTCACCAGTACACTGACTGCTTTCAGCAGAGCTGTCAATTTTCACTATGTCACGAGCACAAAAATCCAATTTGGCACGACATGACAGAAGTTGTGCGTACGATTAGATCAGGTATACAGTAGGGTGTTCAAGTAGATTACTCTGACAAAAAGTTACCAAATAGTTCAAGGCACTTGCAGAGTGAATCATCTCTAAAATTGAAGCATAATATCTGCTGATCTTTAAAAAAAACCCAAACCAAACAACCAAAACCCACCCAGGCACCACAGTTAAGAACATATACTATCCACACAACTTCATTTACAGCATTCAGAAACCTGTATCAACTCCACAAAACAGTCAAAAACCATGACATGAAAATAAGAACACATACAATTTTAAAACATTCACAAGAGCTTGATGGCACAACGTTGCACCTTGTTAAGCAGGTAAGGCAGGTTACAAGTTATCAAAAAAACAGTGATTTTTGACTCACCCGTTTTGATCTTACATCACTGGTCAAAGAGACAGACTCTTCAGAGGTATTTTTATTCCCTGCTTTGAGTAGATCAGGGGAAGGAACTATGAGTTTTAAAAAGGTTTCCTTTTTGGCTTGATGTACCAAAGACAAAGGTTTCACATTGGGAACCAATCCCGTGGACTGTATTACACTTGTGTGTTTGTTCACAGATTCCTCCTTTGCCTGAGAGCTTTGGAAAATAAACGGAAGCTGCTGTGACAAAACCTGAGGCTGCTTCTGCTGGGACTGGAATGATGAGTGAGTCTGGGAATCAGACACAAGAGGTATCTGCTGGTGTGTTCTTTTTTCTTGGGACTTCTCCTGTGATTTTTGTCCATCAGTTTTCATATCTGTTACACCACTGTGCATTAGCACCTGCAAAATATGTATTTTTGACTGTTCGTATTAGAGCAGTAAAAGATGCTGTTTAAAAAAGTACCATCATCAGTCTCCATGAAACAATTACAGTACTCTTGGTAGATGATAAACTACAATAATTCTGAAATCAATCTTGTCATCTATGTTTTGTTTCGAGTCGGCCTTTTCCCTCCAGATAGTTCCCTCCAGATATGTGAAGACAACATTTAGTAGAGAAACAGTACTGAATCATGGTTGTTTCTAACAGTATATTTGATTGTAAACCTAACAGGATACCCAAGACTTCCAATGTTGTCTTTCTACTCTAGTACTAGGACAAAAGCAACTGCCAAAGCAATATCTCTAGAAAGATATATTTCCAAAGCACTATCAGTACATAGCACTTGATAACAAAGTTAACAGTCTACCAACTGTTAAGCTTCTGGACCAGAAAGAATGACAAAGCAGACAGATGAACACACACAGAGGAAGGACAAAAAAAAAACAGAAAACCCTGAAGCAAAACAAAGAGTTAGCATTCATTCGTGTGTACAGAAGTGAACAGGTAAATTTTTCACAAACAGTTTCAGTGACAAGACTGTGAGCAGCAAAGTGACCTGCCATACCTTGTTCTTGTTTTTGTGATGCGCTTCGTTTTCAGAATCAGATTCATCATCTTCACTCTCTTCAGCACTCTGGTCTTCCTCCTCTTCTTCATCCTCTTCTAGATCATCAGAGTCACTACTACTTATGCCTTCACTTGAGGTATCTGAGGAGGAGCCTGAATCACTGTCGCTGTTACTAGAGCTTTCCACTGCTTTTTTTCTTGGCTTCTACCAGGAAGATCAATGCTCTATTAATGGTTCAGCTTTCATCTGTTACATCGTATTATTATTATGCATAATCTTTAAAACAAAAATAACCAGTAAGACTTAGAAGTATAGTGATCTGTAATTCTGAACACAACTGTCTGTCTTTCCAGAAGACTAAAGAGAAAAAAAGTGATTCACATGATGGTGATAAAAATGAAAAACTGGTCACAAGGTTCCACTGAAGTATTTTTCTGACCACACGCTGGCAGAACAGTTGGCATCACTATATAATCTAACATTGAGATAACAATACATATTAGATTCATCAACAAGTTTCAGTGGCATATTCTTTTAACTACACCACTTGTAATTTTACAGTACATGCAAGTAAGGTTTTCAGAACTGGAAAGAATACGCTCAAATTGCTTCTGGGATTTGCTTCTGAAAAATGGACCAAACATTTGCTGAAATACTCAGACAACTACATTGTATTTAAACTCTTGGAAAGAACAAACTTGCAGGCCAGAATAGCAAAGTAAAAGAAGCAATACACAGAATGTAGAAAAAAGAAAAGTGTAAAAGAGCAAGGAAAGTAAAAACTGCTGACACTACAAGACCAGATTTTGAAGTGCAATAAATGAGGAAAGTCAACTTTTTGAGAAGCTAACAAATAAATGCATGTATTTTACAAATACATCCGAGAGAGGTACATGTAGAATAGAGTGTTACAATGGTGGTTATGGAAGACAGACATTCAAGTATGTATGATTACATTAAAATGTATTTAAACATTAAAGTGAGTTTGAAGAATGATGTTGGAAGGTAGAGAAATGTGAAACAAGATTACAGATATCAGGCAGCAGCAGCAAAGTGTTATGTAGCATCTAAACAGAGCACATGGAGTCACTGAGGGAGCTGTAATGCTAAGACTAGTCAAAAGGAAGACAGGTGGGCTGCAGAAGCAAGCCACTTGAGAGCAAAAAAGCTGCAGCAATTCTAGTTAGCAATACAGACAGAAGCAAAGAAAAACAGTGCTTTAAAACAGGCATGCTCTCTTAAGAAACTTTTCCCAAAAGTTTACTTCTCAAACCTGCATTTTAATGATAGATGTATTATTAAAAAAGAAGCTAAAAAGAAACAGCAATTTTAAGTGAAAGATACTTGCCGTCTGAAGAAGAAATTAGCTTAAATTAGCAGGATAACCTAACATTATACATGACTGTACTGGTTTTGGCTGGAAGAGAGTTAATTTTTTCATAGTAGGTGTTATAGTACTTTGCTTTGGACAGGGACCAAAAGAGTGGTGATAGCACAGGGGTGTGTTAGTCACTGCCCAGCAGTGCTTACACAGCACCAAGGCTTTTTCTGCTTCTCCCTTAGCCCTGCCATTGAGTAGAGTTTTGTGTATATTTACCTTATCTTTGATTTTGTCGGGTCTTGTGTCCAAAAGCTGAACTTTGCTTTGCTCCTGGTTGTATTTGCGGCCTCCTGCTCCAGAGGTTATAGCTTTCACTTGTCCTGCAGATGTTGCAATGGTAGTGGACAGTACAGATGTGCTGATACCAGATATTGCAGTGGTACTGTTCCCATTCAGTGATCCATTTACACCTTCATGTAACAGATTTACAAAGCAACAGTGAAAAAAAAATCTAAAGTAGTAGGTAATTTCTTTGAGATGTTCCAGTTACACGAACCCAGCTTCAATAAACATGCAACAAGGTACTGGACTACTCAGAGGTTACTCACAAGATGTACTAAAAATTTACCATTTGAGAGCCACCTTGATTTGGCTCATAGGGTTATTTTAATCAAAGATAAATGCAGAGCACAGACCATTTAAAGGACAAACACATTTAGTGTCGGAAGGAAGGAAGGAAGGAAGGAAGGAAGGAAGGAAGGAAGGAAGGAAGGAAGGAAGGAAGGAAGGAAGGAAGGAAGGAAGGAAGGAAGGAAGGAAGAAAGGAAGGAAGGCATGCAGGTAGGAAGGCACTCAGAAGTGAAGATAAGACAGAA